>JBAMJV010011486.1:0-62500 GCA_037951105.1 Echinarachnius parma | reverse complement strand
GATTTAAAAAACAGTAGAAAATATAAGAAAAAAATGCATAAGGTGTGCCCCCTTACTTTGTGTGCTCCCCTCCCCTCCCCCCCCCCCCCCCCGCCCCAATTAGTCCGACCACGCTACGCCGCTCTATACAATAATTCTATAATAATACAACGATGCCTTAAACTTATATATTGTTTGTTTGTTATTTCTTTTTGAACGCTTGGCAATTTATCTAAACTCTGGTTGGACAACGCAACTATACCGAGCAAAACAAGTCTTGACCATGTTAATGTTACTTGTTGGAGTTGGACGGTTCTGTGTATTGGGATAGAATATCGTTGGAAACCTGTAGTGTTTCATATAAACAGTTTAAATAAACAACCGGCGAACAAAAAATACATTAATATTGATTTATATTCTAAAAGGAGTTATTCAAATATAACATAACACATTTGCGTGTAAACAACCGGCAAACAAAAAAGACATAACGATTGATTTCTATTCTAAAAGAATTTATTCAAATAATTATTACATAACACATTTTGTCTAAGCAACTAAAGAAATAAAGAACAATTAAGGCACAGCAGTTATAATTTAAAGGTAATAACGAGAAATGCTGGTTTATTTATTGGGGGTTGTATTGCTTTATTATTTTGTTATAAACATAAACTTCACATCAGCATGATTTGTCTTCAAGTGCATGCATTATAATACAGCACTTGTGTATCGTAACCTTTCAAGGCTAGATATATTTATCTTCTTGGTAAACATTATAAATGTCACACAAATAGAATTGAAACGTATTAACCCCTCTGAGTGCCGTGTTCGACTCACAATAGGCAAACATACTCGTACACTTAGATCCGTTTATTAGCGGTCAAACGCAAACATTAAATAAGTATTAAATAAAAAGTTTTAGCACTTGAATTATTATCATTAGAGTTATAGGCAATGTAATAGGGTGATTAATGTAAATGTGCCTAAAAACTGAGTTAAGTTGGTCATTTAAAATAATTTAATTTGGCCCTCAGATGGTCAAAATGTTGTACTCTAAACAATAGATTGTACTTGGTTGACCCCAACGAGAAGCATTGGAAATTCAATATGTTACATGGTTGACAAATCAGGCAAGTAATACAATGTTAGTAGCCCAGATATGATTAAGCCCGGGCCTCGAACACAAGTCGGGCCTGAACATGAGTCCAAAGATATCATACATTTAAATCCAGATTAATTAACTTTCGAATTATGTAAATTATTATTTTTGCTTCTTTCCTTAGTTTGAATTAGACAATTGAAAGAAAAAAAAGGCTAAGCTCACTTATTTACGAGTTCACTTTGTTCACAAATTACTTATTATGATTACTGCTACAAAGAAATAAATATATTTGTTTCTTTGTTTTCCCCTTTACATTTTCCATTTATAAACAAATTATTACTACACATCAACAAAACTACACATCCATAGTCGAAAACAATGAAATATTCCATAATCATAAAGTGATAAAATGCATATATACAGCACAAATGTAGTAAAGGTTGTGTGAAATGTACATGTGTACGAAATAATGTGATAGCATAGTTGTATAAGTTCACAACAACACAATTTTTACACAACACATCAAACCGATACTGATTAAAACATCGTCACATTTACGATTTTGCGTAAATGGCCGGAAACGGTAAAAAATTGACCTCAGGGACGAAATGGACATTTTAGTATCATATTGTTAAATTGATACCTGTAAAGTGTCAGATAATGCACAAAATGACATTTGAGACTTCAATCCTATATCAATATCATTGTAAAATACAATTGAAAGATTTGTGAAAGTTTGAAAGAAAACGAACATTGTTTACCTAGTGAAAAAAACGAATATTGAGTTCATATTTTATCACCGAATACTGATGGTCTGCCATACATTTGTCGCAGTAATGAATGATCCGTTTGAGATATTCGCACCCGTGTATGTTTACACACGTAGTACAGAATTCATGGAATTTGCACTCGCTCGGCTCAAAGTTCAATCTCCGGAATGTTCTCACGCATGCTGCATGCGGACGTTCTCAGCTAGGACAATTGTACTTTTTATCTAAAGCGTTAATCAACGTGATTGAAATAAAAGATTTAAATGATAATTATCTTCATACTAAAGGGACATTTGAAAAAATCAAACCCTATTTTATTCTTCTTTTACCATAAGCTAAACAACACGGTATAAGAGAAACGAGGAAGCTCCAAGTAATTTTCGTGGATTTGGACACTTTACAGGTATGACTTTAAGCAACTTTTCTAGTTTCTAATGAGATATGCAAAATTCTGAAATATTATCGGGAAATGGCTATATCTTAGGATAAAATCAAGAATGACATGTGCTTTGAACTGAGTGTTGAACTTTAACCTCAATTATGTCCATTGTTTTAGCACAATAAGACAAATAATACAAAAATTATAACTTCGTAAATTTTTGTCCGATCGGCATAAACATGGTCTCAAAATAAAGAGAACAATCCACACGACAACATCATATCAAAAGCTAAATTTTACATTTAGTGTCAAAGTTGCTGGTTTTGCCAGTGCCGGTCTGGTCGGTCAATTCCACCGAAAAGTGTACACGGCATTTTCAGACCTATTTGATTTTGTTGAAAGGTCCCGCAATCTAATTTTTTCTTTGAGCGTATGCGTCTCGGAAAGACCTTCGGAAAGACCAAATTTCTGTATTTCTACATGAGAAGTTGTTGCATATATGTCAATAATTACTCCTATATTGTGTGACAAAATTGTATAAAATAGTGAATTTATATATGTGTAGCGTATTTTTAAAGGGCATAGCGAGGAAAAGATTGAAAGAGTGTATGTGGTCAAAGGCTCTGATAACAGTGGCCTATAGGTACATGAGCCCTCAGAGCTTGTTGATATTAGCACTTGTTTTTTTTAATATTTGTTTTAATGGATACCAATATACATACGAATTAATGTAAGCTTAATTTACGACCATTGTGCACATATGGGATACAGACTGAGACCCCTTATTGCCTGCTGGGGGTGCAGGGGGCGGAGCCCCCAAAAGTTTTGGCTCATCACGCATGTGCTTTTAAACATAAATCGAGATCATGTTGATACTAGACGCCTATTCCATCGTAAGTTGGCATTTTGGCTATCCTGATTTTGTTTTTGACCTTGTACGAAGGAAAGATTCCGCTCGAACCTGTTCGAGTGTTCTTTCCCTCGGAGAACCAGTCCCAACGCTTTGCTATATGTTCTTGCATCACGACGTCACCACGTTTCAGCTCGATCTCGTTCGTACTGCGTTTGCGGTGAGAGTAGATAGCCGTTTGTTCAAGTGCACGCTGAAGACACACATGGTAGGTGACATCTATAGAACGGACGCTGGCTGCCTTTTCAGGATGACCGTGTTGCATTAACACATAGACGAGCCGACAAACCTGGTTTCGAAATGATCAATCAAAATGATAATAATATGGTTATTTAGTGCAGAATAATATTTCAGATTCTTTTTCCGTGTTACGAATAAAAACACCTATTTACCAACAACCACAAATATAACTTTTTAACTAAAAACCCTTGGCCCCGCTGCAGAAAGAGTAATAATTGATTGTAAAGTTTAGGTCAGAAAATATGCAGATTTGAGGCAATTATATTTTCGCATTTAGTCACATTTTCTTACTTGCCATTAAATTCATATTTACAGTCGATTGCAGCTTTTTCTGAAACGTGGCCCAGGTGAGCAAAAGAGACATGAGAAACATTTCTTTTAAAACTATTAGTTTGTAATGTAATAGTGCAGGTTTGATTTACTAAAATTCAGTTTAACGAAAACTGTACTCTCTTTACCAAAACACGACTATCCCTTTAAATATAATACATGCTCCTTTTTTTTAACATAATGTGTAATATATCAATAGGACAAGATATTGAAGGATTATCAACAGATTGAAGCTGTTTTTCGAGTTTCTTTTAAAATTGTATAATATTAAATATAGTTGTGTATATATTTAGTTATAGTATTTCAAGCCTCAAAATGAAAAAGTTTGCCGTTTCCCGGCAGAAAAAAAGAAGATATTTTGTTTTCGCTAAACGTTTACACGCTTAACTAAACATGTAAACGCTTAACTAAACGTTTAAACTTTTAATAAACGTTTTGACTAAGCACTAATTTTTACAAATTTGAAAGATGTATTAATATTAAATATTGTACAACTGATATCGAATTATTTGTGAATGAATATTTCTGGAATATTCACAAGGAAAACAAAACAAGTCGATAACCCAATGAAAATAATAGTTTCTCATGAAGATCATATTTCAATTCTCATTGAAAGCTTCATTTCAGTTGCAGGAACTCAAATTTGGAAATGCGTAGGGCAATAACATTTTTAAACGCACATGACGGAAATGGAGTTATGATAATATAAACCCTCATCTTTAGAACACCGACACCAAAAATGAAATAATCAAAAATAATATATCTTTCAATTCTATCCACAAGCGCTGAACGCAGAGCAAATCAGAATATAATCAACAAATTAATTTTGAAGTCGGAAAGGCGGAGCTGTAGTGGTCATGTATATTCTGGTCGAGGAAAGGCATGTCGTTTGTACAATTTATGTGTCATTTGGTTAAAAACAAAGAACAGGATATTGCTAAAATCCGTAATCTCCGGAGGCTCCGCCCCCTGGACCCTCTACTGGGGCCATATCAGAGTCGGCACCCGCTCCCCGCCCGTATATTGCACGCCGACTTTATACTCGTCACCCTCCAAGGAACATACAGATTAAGAGTTCTATAGGTTGCTGAAGTCTAAAAGTTTCCCCTAGACCCTATCATTGCCTCTAGTACCGGAGCACCAGGACACATCAATGCAATGCTCCTCGCTACTACATTGCCATGGACGCTATAAACCCATAAAAGATCCACTATTTCATACCTTTTAAACCCCATCTTGACAGTGCTAAAATAAAATAAAAACAATAGCTTCCGGGGGCTCCACCCTCTGGAGTCCGGCAAGGGCAATAAGTGGGTACCTATATCCCATGTGTTCAAACCTTTTTGCAAAGGTCGTAAATTAAACTTACATTGATGCAATTTGATATTTGTATCCTTATAAAGAAACAATATTCATAAGTGCTAATATCAAACAAACTTATAGGGGCTGATGTGCCCCTACCATTGCCTATAAGGCTCTAAAATTATGCCCTTTGACCACCTATATTTTTGACCACCTATACCAACTAAAAGGGTTCCGTGGGCTCCGCCCCCTGGACCCCCATTTAAGCCCCAATGAGGGTGCTCATGCCTTGATTCAACTCATCAGGTCTTCGAGCAAACAAGACACAATATGCGCAGAATAACATGTTTTTTGTTATTATAAAGTAAATAGACTTTGTACGTCTTGACAGTTCTAAACTGCTAAAACACTAAAAGATTATAGCTCTCTCACCGGTGACTCTGGGAAATTTTGCCCTCCCCCCCCCCCCCCCCCCCCCCCCCATCGCACAAACGCATCCACGTTTTGGGGGGTGTCTTTATCCATCTTGACCACATCTTTTGACTATAAGCTATATCACTGTTAACGGTAACTTGTCACTGAGCTTGCACCCGTTTTGTATACTCCCATTCGGTCTTCTATCAAACTAGAATTCAGAGGCTTAGCATTCGGTTTAGGGTGGTGTGGTAAGGTTGGTAATCCCCCACTTGGTCTAAACCCGCTTCGTCTAATATCCACTTCGTCTAATCCTACATGGTCTAAACCCATTTCGTCTACAACCACTTGGTCCATTAGCCGGTTCGTCTAATAACCATTTGGGCTATACCCTTATTGTCTAATATCCACTTGGTCCAAACCCACTTAGTCTAATGCCATTTCGTCTAATCACCAGATTGTCTAATATTAGATTCGTCTAATATCACCTCGACTATTTACCAGTTCGTCTAATACCACTACGTCTAATACCCATTTGGGCTACACCCACTTCGGCTATATCCAGATGGGCAGTTCATCACTTGGTCTAATCACCATTTCATCAACTTCCCGTTTGGTCTAATTGACAGTTGGGCTACTCCCACTTGTGCTAATGTCCCACTTGGGCTAATGACCACATGGTCTAATGCCCATTTAGTCTAATGACCATTTGGTCTAAAGGTCTAATGTTACGTTGGTGTAAAGTTTGATAATTGTAATTCAGTGTTAGTAATAGTTTGCATCGTCCACTAAGTTCAACAGGGGCCGCAGAAAGGTTTTGAAAGAGGAGGGCTGACCACATTTGAATTCTTATATAGTGTGTTATTTTATGTTCATGTATTTCTTTGTTTTTAGCCCAAAACAGGGGGTATACCGCTTTGTTTTGACATACGAGATAAATGATTGCTTGTATATCCATAGAGCTATAATTACAGCCCTATGGAATCTTTCATAATTATGGTATGCAGGCGGTGGCCATGACAGATGTCAGTGTGGGCGATCGTTAGACCAAATTTGAATTAGACTAAATGGTCATTAGCCGAAATAGTGTTTAGACGAAATGGCATTAGACGAACTGCTTTTAGACCAAGTGGAAAATAGACCTATTGGTATTAGACGAAATGGTAATAGACCAAAAGGTAATATACTAAATGGATATTAGACCAAATGGTTATACACCAAACGGTAATTAGACGAATTGCATATAGACCAAGTGAAGAGTAGCCTAACTGAGAATTATACAAACTGGTATTAGACGAAGTGATAATAGACGAAACGAGGGAAAAAAAGTAGACGAAGTGAAAATTGGCCCATTTGGCGATTAGACGAAATAGCAATTGCCTAAATGGGCATTAGACCTAGTGATGATTAGACCAAATGGGTTTAGTCGAAGTGGAGCTAGACGAACTGATGATTAGACCAAGTGGTATTTATAGACCAAGTGAATATAATCCGTAAGGTTTAGGATTGGGGTCAGGTTTAGTGTTGGGGAAAAGTTTAGCGTTGAGGCAAGTTTGGAGTTGGGGCAATCAATTTGGGGGTATCATGAAGTTGACGTTTTTATTGGCGGCACACCTTTGTTTTTACTTGGCAACAATTTCTCCCCTTATGTGTTTTTATCCCCCTCTTAGCTACGCTACTAATAAGGATGTAGACCCTCTTAACTTGCTTACGTTTGAGGAGAACGTGCAAACAATGCTGGTTGTCTGAGATAGCAAGTAGATATCCTTCATGACCCCCTGCAAAGACTGCCCGGAACGTCTGGGAAAATTCCCATTTTCTCCGAAGAATTTGTACTCTGGGTATCTGGAAGTGATGGAGATATAATGCAAGATTACGGAAATTAATTAATGAATACTTATTTTCACACATTATAATATAGGATAAGAAGTTTAAAGCCAAATGCTCGTTTGGGGAAAATGATCGGAAATAACTTTATTGGCCAAACTAATTGATAAGTATTGTTGAAATAGCATAAAAAGGGGCGTCTGTGGAAAAATCCGAACCTTGTATTGTTAAATGCAGAAATATCAGTTAAAACGTTTATGAAAGCCGCTGACATTGAGCATAAATTCACCGTCAGTTTGGCCCGTCTGCACTGGCCACATCTATACGCTCGTTCGTGCGATACGCTCGTGCAAAACCATGTGCCGCATTTGCCATAGGATTAGCGCGCAGCGCACGAGGGTCGAGGGTGCATATCAACATGCAACCGTCGGCGATATCGATTTGCAGAAAATCAGTTTTATAATTTTTCAAATGTATCAATTAGTAGGCGGTTTCCAGGCAAAATTTGTATAATCCCGTTTTAGTAAAAAAATATATTCTTTCACACGATTGGTAATAAGAGCGTACATTTAATTTGTGTGTGTGGGGCGTTTCCCACTACTGGCATTTGCCTTTAAACCTAATTAAAAAATGTTCTAACTGAACTAGATTATGATCTTCTAAATTGTTATAATCATGAACAAATTTGTTTGTTTTTATAATACTTGATGATCGCCTCGGAGAAAACTTTTGGTTCGTCCGTTGCTAGGTAGACTCTCCTAGCAACCCTGCCTTCTGGTATTTCCATCTCCATCCTCTTGTAGAACTCCTCAACGTGAACCATGTATTCCTCTATCGCATGCAATTTCGCCTCTCTCACTAATTTGTCGGTCCTCCTGACGTGGACTCTGAAGAGTATATAAGACAATATACAAATAGTGCAAAGGTTTGAGTGTGTCAGTCGGAATTGTGTGTACAATGTAACTGTTGAATTGTTTTAAGTTTAAAGGTTACCACCACTTTACCACCACCCAAAAATAATATTCTTATAAATGAAAGATAACATCTTTAGTAGTCCATTCGATCAACAAGTTCAGAAAAATATGTTTCCAGAAATTTGTTTGTATTGGAAAACGCATCACCATTCTAAAGCATGCGTTCATGGGTCTGCATGTACGAAGACTACCTTATCCAGAGCGAACGAATCGTCCGAGATTCTATTGTCTCCAAACGTACGCGTGAATAGAATTGGCGCACTCGCAAATGTTTGGCGCGTACGGAACCATGCAATAATACTGGTTCCGTAAGTGGTGGTAATTAATTGCATTGTTTATGAATACCACAACCCTTTGCAAAATGTTTGGTATCTATTTCATATCACAAAACGGTACCAAAACATGTAATTATGTGTTGTGTTTGGCCTGGTGGTCCCCCTTAAACCTATACAGTCATAATCCCCCCCTCCCAATCAAGTTTGTTTATGACTGGACCAAAAACTGTCATTTTTGGCACACATTTCTGCATAGGAAGCACGGGGGAAGGCAGTCGTTACACAACCTGAGTTAGCATTAATTTCATACAATGCCATGTCAAAACACGCTGTGCCCGGGGGGGGGGGGGGGGCACTTCAAACAAGATTTTGGGTAGGTATGTGCATCCCCAGGGCTCCAATATAGGGCCTCCGGAGCGGATCGCCGCGTTTGCAAAAGGGGGTCTCCGGAGCGGATCGCCCCTCGCCTCGTTTGCAAGGGGGGTCTCCGCAGCGGATCGCCCCTCGTCACTTTTGCCGTTCAAATTCACTATCACCGGACCCAGCGGAACGACGGAACGGACGGATCGGCCGATATTTATGATTTGGGGGTCTGCGAAACGGCCAATATCCAGGTTTTGGGGGGTCTGCGGAACGACGGCCAATATTTCGGATTTTCAGAGTCACCGGAACAAAAGGGGGGGGGGGGTTGAATCCCCCAAAGCCCCCCCCCCCCCCCACCCCGGGTACGCCTATGCCTATGTTGAAATACACAAGAAACACGGTACATCATTATGATTACCCAACAATTGGACTCTCGAAATCTATGCTCCCCTTTTCCTTCTCGATGTAGTCTTGCAGCCAAGGCTGAGGTCGCAGGATGTATGTGATAATTTCACCAATCCACCGGACGTAAGGGTCACCGGGTAAACGGGTAAGAAGCGGGGCTAGGTCCTCCGGTATAGACATCGGGGAGAATTCGGGCTTCGTCTTCATCTTGGTCGTCCAAGCCCATCGAAGGCGGATTACTTGATCATCCAGGCCCTCTGCTCTCTTCTGATCTGCAGTCATTTCCTGATAAATATGACATGTGACAGTTGGTGTAATGGGAATGGGGCAAGAGTGCACACGTGTACGGGCATGCACATTATTAAGGTGGAAAGGGGGCGGGTGGTTGAAGTCCTTTCCCGAACATCACCCTCCATTTTTTAACCTGACAAACAAACAATTATTAAGTCTCTATCACATACCGCCAAAATATGACAGGCTTTTACCCAGACGCAGATTTCCTCGATTTTGAGATGTATTGTACATCTCAAATGCCACTTTCTAAAATGTTAGGGGCGCATCTTCCAAATCCGTACAACTTTGCAAGCGCCGTTTCATTAATGTAATCTTGAAACACGAAAGTGCGCTAGGAGAAACTATAATCTTTAAAGCCTAGAATAGAACATGGAATGCCACATTTTTAAAAAGAATTTTGATTTTAAACCTGATTTTCTTAGCTGATACATATTCTCCTTCAGAACCCTTTATGGCCACCCATTGTTTCAACCATATGGAATGTAATTACAATAACTGTCCATCAAAATGCAAAGATTTTATGTACTTATGTCTACCGGTGGGGGAGCGGAAAAAGTCCGGCCGCGGAATGAGTCCGGACAGACAAGATCCGTGTGCGGATTTTGTCCGACTTGCCGATATATTATTTGTGGTTGCTAACTTCAATTTACCAAAATATGGTTTGGGCGCTATGGTTTGATATGTTGGCTATAGTTAGATCTACTGGCTTTGATTACACTTGGTGGCTAAAACTATGAAAATTGAAGTGAGCAGCAATCCCCCTAAATTGCACTGCCCAGACTGATGCCGCCACCGGATCAAATCGGCGACCATACCGTACCCTTAAATAACATGTTGGCGGACCCCCCCCCCCCCCCCCCCCCTCTCCCTCCTCCCCAAACGCACCACTTACCCAATAAGAGCCGCCTTTTCCAAATTTGTCAACATAAGTCCCTTTTCCGCCTTCAGTGCACGTCTCGCTGAGGGGGAGAAAGCCCTTCTCCCAGCCGTCTTTGGAGTATTCCCATCCCTTGGACTCCAGGACAAACGTCCTCTGTGTCGCATAAGCGGTCAACATGCAGTAAGCCAGGTGATGAATCGAGCAGCCAAATCCACATGGCTGCATGTCACAGATCAACTTCTTAGCAGTTTTGCAGTTTGCCGGGTTCTAATTGTGTGGAGGAATGCATCTCGTTAAAGGGGTAGTTCAGTTATGGTTTAGAGGCGCTTCAAGAACGATTTCTTTTGTAAGGTAATGAAAAACTAAGTTTATAATTTGAAAATGTGATGTGCGGTAAAATTATTTATTCAATAGAGAGATTATCCAACAAAATTGTTCAACCATTTGGTATAATTTCAGAAAAGTGTTGGATAAAAGTTGGTCCCCAACATTTATTCCAATCAGATTTATTTATGGATATTTCAGCCGTTTATGAACCGATTTTGATCATGCAAAGTTGATTCTGTCATTGATGTTGAGTTTTTTTCCTAAAATGTTACCATCACTTTTTCATTACCTCACACAAACAAATTCTTGACCAAAACTGAACTACCACTTAAACTTACTATAATGTTTATTGTGGTATTTGTGTAAACGATGTTTGGTTAATCAATTCCATTACCAAAATCACTTCACGAAATATCAGACATATGGTTGTAACCGGATGTTTAAAGTAAAAAGACGAAATTCAGTGGCGTAATATAGCTAAGACAATAATATGTATGTGCTTCTTTCTTTTATATGTTAGCCTAAATTGGCAGATAGTGAAGTAAGATATGAAAGATGTTGTGTTTTTCACGAGGGGAAGAAAGCCACGTGTTGATAGCTATGCGCCAGGGAGCCCTCACTTCATTGGAAACCTGATCCCTTTCCTCAACCTCCACCTGTGTTGACGCTTCCCATTACACCAATACTCGTGAATACCGACACTAATGGATTACTGTACCTGTAAATAGACAAGTCTCTTCTGTACAATATCTGAGATGTTTTTGGCTACGCGTTGTCGCCACGAATCATGTCCGTCGACTCGTCTTATCTTCTCAACATCAATCATCATAGATCTACAAAAGTTACAAATCAAGAAAAAGATCAAAACGACGGAAGGAGAAGAAAAAAAGGAAAAGAAAAAGAAGAACTGAAGAAACAATATTATAGACGAATACAAATTATAGTGACGGCCCCGAGGTCTCCTCGCTATTCTGTTTTCAATAAGGGTCAACTTGTCATAAGGACCACTATTCATAATTTGAAAAATGGTTCATTATGCAAAAAGGTCATTATGTATAAGGGTCGCTATTTATAATATAAGTAAAAGGTCGTATTCCTAAAAACGAATTACAAGTATATTTACAACTGGATACCGCCATCTAAAATGGATAGTAAAGAAACGGCGTTCGTTTAAATCACAATTCATTCAGAAGCGACTGGAATATCCACAAATAATTCGATATCACTCTTCATTGTGAATAGCGACCCTCATGCTCAGAGGTCCTTGCCTTAATGAATAGCGACTTCTCTTTTGAATCATGAATAGCGGTCCTCCAGTAAATGGACAATACAACATAATGACTACGGATCATTCAGAATAGTGAGTTTTATATTAATAATGATCTTTATAAATATTGAGATATCCCGAACTACCCCGGTATAATTTTTTTCGGGATAGCCATAACAGTCAGTGTTGTGTGACTCGAGTCCGGTCTCGGACTCGAGACCGGACTCGAGTCCGTTTTTGCCGGACTCGGTCTCGGACTCGAACTCGAAGGTTCATGACTCGGACTCGGACTTGGACTCGGGGCCCGTGACTCGATGACTCGGCGACGAGTCCGACACGAGACCGGGGAATTTTGGCGCTAATGCAGTTCGTATCCAAACGGATATCTCGTTTCCACTCGCCGAAATATCATCAAAATTTCACGCAATATTTTCAAATTTCAGCCACATCGGATCACGGAGTAGTAGTCCACTGCCTGCCCTATGGACTGTCTTCCGTGTTTCTACTTTTGGAGGAAGTTCTTCCACAGCTTTTATGTATCAATCAGAATCAATATACCATTTTATTTATTTATGTTTTCTATTTTTTTATTTTTTTATAGATATCTCAAAGGGATAGTTGAGTTTTGAGGGCGCTACACAAAATAATGTATCTGTTAGAAAATGAAAAACTGAGTGTCAAATTTGAAAGAGCATTCCATTTTAATGGCAGAATAAACTTTATTTGATAAAAACCGGTTCAGAAACGGCTGATATAACCATAAACATATCCATTTGTAATAAATGTGGGGCCCCACAAGTATTCGATAATTTTGGACTAGCCGTTAAAATTTGTTTCAAAATGCTTCCTCTTTTCAAAATTGTTCAAAGGAGGTTTTGAGATATTTGCTGATTATCTCTCTATATAATCACCATTTCAACGAAACATTACATGCACAATATCTTATTTAAAATGGTTTAAATAAATGTGTTTTTTAAAACGCCCTCTTTAGTTTAAACAGCTCTTTTTAATGATAATAGGCATTGAAACTTGGTCGTTTGTAATTGTTAAATTCCTTTTGAGCATGGTTGAATTATAAGTATTAGTTTGTAATGTAATGGTGCAGGTTTTGGTTACTAAAATTAAAGGAGGGGTGCAATCCCGGCTTTGATTCAGGTTTATAGCTTTAAATATGTGCCTTTATTGATATACCACACTCTTTTTTTCAAAGAAATCCTTAAGTTGGGAAAAAAAGGTAAATTTCATGCAACTTTTTTGCTTTATTACGCATCGGCGTTCCATGCTCCTAAAAAAAGTCATTTATAGCAGAGCGGAAATGTGCGCACGTGTCACCCGATTCATGACATCACTTGCAGACCGCAACGCGGAGGAATGTGCATTGTTTACATGCAGAGCCTATGACTTGCTTGTAAAACAAACTCGTTTTTGCTTGTAAATTGAGGTTTTACTGAAAATGCTTAAGAATTGCTAAGAAATGAATTGTAGCAGGATGCAGCTACACATCTGAGTGTATATCGTCCCATGATATAAACCTGAACAAATGTTTGCAAATATTGAAACAAATGGAAATAATATCTCTGTGTCAACGTGAGTATTGTACTCAGCGTGTACGTCTATGACCGAGCTAAACTGCGATTGCCTGCCGGTGACGTCACAAAGATGACGTCATTTTTTGTTCGCCCGGGACTCAGTTTTTTTACGGGGGTTCCGAAAAAGAATTTACAAGTTGATTTTTTTATTTTACCGGGTTTTCCCACGAGGAAAATATGTTTGTATTAGTAATCTTCATGAAAATCTACCTTAGATACAGTAAAACACAATTTTGAGGCAGTTTTCTTGTCACCATACCTTTAAGTTTTTACTAAAACTGTACTCTCTCTACCAGAACTCAACTATCCTTTTAACCTAGGCCGGTCAATGGTTTCGCAGCGAGTTCTGCAGCAATTTTCGAAGGGGAAGGAACTTCTTTCACAGCTTTTATATATCAATATTATCATTTATTTATTTTTTAATTATTTATTTATTTATGTATTTATTTATTTATTTATTTATCTATTTATTTATGTAATTTAATTTATTCATTCATTCATTTTTTAATTTTTTTTTATTAATTAATTAATTAATTAATTTAATTATTTATTTATTCATTCATTCATTTTTTTTTAATTTTTTAATTTGTTTATCTTTTTTTATTTTTTTATTTTTTTATTTTTTTATTTTTTTATTTTTTTATTTTTTTATTTTTTTATTTATTTATTTATCAATTAATTTATTATTATTATTTTTAAATTTATATTTGCACATGTGCCGGACTCGGACTCGGACTCGGACTCGGACATGCCGGACTCGGACTCGGACTCGGACTCGAAGGTTCATGACTCGGACTCGGACTCGGACTCGGACATGCCGGACTCGGACTCGGACTCGGACTCGGACTGACTGGACTCGGACACATCACTGATAACAGTCTTGGGAGTAATTGTTTTGAGGGTTTAATTGTGGTAGGGGTAATTATCTTGGGAGATAATTGTCTGGGGAGTAATCGTTCTGGGGGTAAGTGCCTTGAGAGGTAAATATCGTGCGGGATAAATGTATTGGATGTAATTTTAGGATGCGTCGTTTGGAGCACACCTCCACGTCGACGTCTACCTCAGCTCCAGGTCGATAATGAATATTCATATCGTGACGTCACGCAACGTCACTAGGAATAGGGTTTGGGTGAGTTTGAGGGTTATAATTACAATGAGACCATACTGACCATCAGCGGTGTACGTGGCCTACTGGTCACGCTGTTGACTTCAACACTTGTTATATTAGTTCGAATCTTCTCTTATGACTCTTATTTTCTTTTGTCATAAATGGTGAGTAGCAGTTCATTTAGTAAATGTATCATGCAGAGTTCCGCTTTGTACGTGGAGGTGTGCTCCAAACGATGCACCCGTAATTTTAGGTGACAGTCGTCCGGGGGGGGGGGGGGGGATTGTCTAGGGGAAGTTGTCATGAATGCTATTGTCTTTGGTTTAATCATCGGGGGGTAATTATTCGGGGAAAATTTACATTGAGGGTATTTTTTTCTCGGGTTATCATGTTATTCATATCTTAAAATCCTCCATGATTAACATGACTGGGAGGGGATTTATGGTTCCTATGATCTGAGGTACCTTCTTATACTCCTTACGTCGCTATAACATATAAGAGTCCCTGTAAAATTAATTGAAATGTACCGCATTTGCTCTCCAACGTCCTCCAACATACGATCAATGGATTCCGTCGGGTTCTTCTTTGCGTCCGTTTTATTCGAAATTTCGCCCACGTCTTGTCTGAGTTGTGTGAGTTGTGACGTCAGATAGTACCCGAATTCCGTCACTTCGTTGGTCATCGCCCTCACGACATCTTCATACGCGCGGCTTGGCTCACACCCACAGTCTTCACATCCTGGAGTATTATTAACTTGATATCACAAGATAAAGATGATTATGGGTTTAATATCATGATTACAGTAAAAGACCTCACAGGTTAAGCAAATTAAGGAAGATAACTCAATTTTTTAATCAATAACTCTATTTTGGGGGGTATAAGTTATGTATGATTATTATAATAAGAACACAACCTTCTGAGTTCAATTAAGTAGCGACTGTTGATCACCCACACTGTATACAATGTGTATTGGCGATTCCTGTATAAGTTTTAATTCATTGATAGGACTTGCAATAATGTGTGTTGTTGCAATACACCTAGAAATTGTATTCCATTACCCTGTATTTGTTTTGAATTATTTTTTTTTTTGGTACGTTCTTGCCACAGCAGATTTTACATACCAATGACAAATTCTTTATTCCCAAAAGCGTCAGCAATGTAATCACAAACAAATAAGTAGAGCCATAATATGTCGAATATCCGGGTCTGAGTCCGAACCGATTTGTATATGTATAGAATATTGTTGGATAATAAATAAGACTTACGGAGTTTTATGAACAAGTTGTTTTCGAAAAGACTGATCAGAGATATGCCTATTAGACAAAACAGAAGAATCACCTGATAACAACTTTCTTCTATATAGGCATGACCTTGGCAATCTTTAGGGAACATGGAAATAATCCCCTTTGAAAAGAAAGACTACAATTACTACACGAAGTTATGGCAAGATGATCTAAGTAACTTTGTTGACATGTTCAAAAAGTGATGAATGGTCGGTACAATGTGTATTGTTGGTATCTGTATGTCCACTGAATATTGTGTGAACATATTAATTTAAATGGACGTTATATGGCCGAGTTATGAGCAGAAATGCAAAGTGATATTCACTTATTCATTGCACTGACTTTGTACACGGTTACATCTGAACAATTCAATCGTAAATAAAAGGGAAATTCGAAAAACCGAAACATGTCCCATGCTTATGCTGTTAATACGAGTACAGCAAGGTATGAGGGAACCGCTAGGATTCCAATTGGATGTTGAGGATTTGGACAATGTTACTAGATCCCTTTAATAGATTTCTTCAAAATATTAAGATCAATTTCACCGTGGTCGGGATTTTATTGGATTGTAATTTACACACTGTTTGAACTATTTCACAAACTGTTATGTGATTAAAAAAATAGACCCAAAGTAATTTCTATAGGTGGTAACAATTTTGAAATATGTTGCACTTTATTCTTAGTTTTTATTAAGAACATCTGAACAATTCATTCATACATATCTTTATAACGGAATGGAAATTAGGAACACCGAAAACTGTTCCATGCCTCTATATAATACGACTTCAATGAGGTGTGAGAACCGCTAGAGTTCCAATTCATTTTTTAGGATATTGACGATGTTACAGTAACATTGTCTAAATCCACAAAACTTACTTAGAACACTAGTAGGTCACTCATAACGTATTGTATTTGTATTACCAATATAAGCATGGAACCATAGACGTAGGAGGCGGGGAAGGGGGCTGAGGGGGCTGCAGCCCTCCCCCCCCCCCCCCCAGGAGTTTTAAAAAAGACCATATTCGGGCAAAAAAAAAACTCCCCACATTCAGGCCCAAAAATATGCTACATTCGGGCAAACCCGTGTCATATTTGGGCAAACTCATGTAATCTTTGGGGCAAAACCGTCCCATATTCGTTACTGACACTGAACTAATTGCTGGGCATCAAAGAGGCGAAAACACCCTTCCCCCCCCCCCCCCCCTTTCCCCCCCCCCCCCCCTTGTTAGGTGGAAATGGGAAGTATAATTAGCTGGGCAAAAGACCTCAGACCCCTGAGAAAAATGAGCTCCGACGCACATGCATGGAACAGGTTCTGGCTTTTCACATTTCTATTTGAATCGTTAAACAGATATAATTTACGATTGAATTGTTCAGATGTTTAAAGGGGACCACCAGGCAAAGAACAACACATTATTATATGTTTTGGTACCGTTTTGTGATATCAAATAGATACCCAACATTTTGCAAAGGGTTATGTAATTCATAAACAAAGCAATTAATTTCCGCCACTTACGGAACCACTACTATTTACTGGTTCCATACGCGCCAACCATTTGCGAGTGCGCCAATGCTATTCACGCGTACGCTTGTAGACAAT
Organism: Echinarachnius parma; assembly: GCA_037951105.1. NCBI lineage: Eukaryota > Metazoa > Echinodermata > Echinoidea > Clypeasteroida > Echinarachniidae > Echinarachnius > Echinarachnius parma. The sequence continues at coordinate 44,885 of JBAMJV010011486.1, read as the reverse complement.
AGATTCCCGGGTGATTCGTTCGCTCTGCACACATTAGTCTTCGCAATTCAGACCGCATGAACGCATGCTTTAGAATGGTGATGCGTTTTCCAATTATGTATTTTTTTTTCTGGAAACATATTTTTGTGAACTTGTTGATGGAATGGAATACTAAAGATGTTACCTTTCTTTAATAAGAATATTATTTTTGGGTGGTGGTACCCTTTAATTATCCACTCGAAAGTTATAACTGTGTACAAAGTCAGTGCAATGAGCTAGCGAATATCACTTTGCATTTTCGCTCATAATTTGGCCATACAATACCCATTGGATGTGACATGTTTACACATTACTCAGTGGACATAGCAGATCACAACAATACACAGTTGTTGTGTTAAAATTGTTCACGCACATAATCCCGATCTTTATTATGATGCTTCCTTGGTGTGAGTCAATTGTGTATAATACTGTTTTGTATGAAGTATATAACGGGCACTTTATACTTTGATGGTAATAATGCATTCATTCACCCCTACGAATTGTATTGAATAATTAGTTTGAACAAACATAAGTAATTGGTTACTACAGCGAGATACAGTAATAATATATAATTGTGCATTTAGTACCTTTGACTTCAGGAAGTGTTGAATATTATAAGCTACTAACAAATTACCCGTCACCAGATCTTTGAGTGAGATATTTTGAATGTTGTATTTTTGTAACTCTTTATTTTTTTGTATATGTCCAAGTGTAAAAAAAAACATTTGGTTAAGTAATGGATTCTCTGTTTCTATGGTTATAATAACTTATATGGAAACAATTATTGTTAAGGTAAAATATTCTTAGCTAAATAAGTTATAGGAGTTTATCAGTGTACTATTAACAGTTTAGTCAGCATTTCGTCAAGTTCAGCACCAGTCACTAAACATACATATATACGTACAGTATACAGATTCATAATAACAATGGGCAGCATGCAGGCAGTGAGCAAGGGGGGGGGGGGGGGGGGGGAGCATGGTGAGTAAGTGATGGGTTTAGTGGTTACTGGACCTATTTGACAAATAACACAAATATTGTTCAGTTTAGGTTTAGGGTAAAAAAAAAAACAGTAAACATGGTAAAGTAGTAGTTGTATAAGTATTAGTATTGTTAGTAGTAGGAGTAGTATAGTAGTAGTATAGCAGTAGTAATAGTAGAATGGTAGTAGAAGTAGTAGTAGTTGTAGTAATAGTAGTAGTAGTAGTAGTAGTAGTAGTAGTAGTAGTAGTAGTAGTAGTAGTAGTAGTAGTAGTAGTAGGAGTAGTAGTAGTAGTATAGTAGTAGTCATAGCGGTACTCCCCCCCCCCCCCCCCCCCCCAGCTTACCGGATTCTCAACCACTGGGTCTTGGTCTCAGTCTCGAAAATTCTTGGTCTCGGTCTCGAAAATGTTGAAGGTACTTGGTCTCGGCTTCGAAAAATGTCTACGACTACCCCCCCCCCCCCCCCTCACTGACAGAATTTTGTTTTGAAGAAAACCCCCCCCCCCCTTTAAAAATCCTGGGTACGCTACTGGTAGTAGTAGTAATACTTGTAGGTTTGAAACCCCCTTTTCAAATCTGAATTGGTCTCGAGACCACATTTAGCGGTCTCGACCGTCATTATCGATGGTCTCGGCCTCGAAAAGTGCGAAGAACCGTGGTCTCGGCCTCGAAAATGTCAAAAGGTTTTGGTTTCGGCTTCTAAAATTCTCTTCGACTACCATCCTCCCCCCCCCCCCCCCCCCCCCCCCCCCCGCTTACAGGATTCTCAACCAATGGGTCTTGGTCACGGTCTCGAATATTTGGGACCAGACCTGGTCTCGGTCTCGAAAATTCTCGGTCTCGGCTTCTAAAAAAATTCTTCGACTACCCCCCCCCCCCCCCCCGGCCCCCCCCCCCCCCCCTCCCCCCGCTTACAGGATTCTCAACCAATTAAATCTCGGCCTCGGCCTCGAAAATGTCGACAAATTCTTTGGTCTCGGCTTTGAAAATTTTGCATGACTATTTTTAGAAAATCATTTACAACCCACTTTAATCGCAATACTGGTACGATCCCGTACGAATTGGCAGGGGAAAATAACCCTAATTCTTGCACTTCTAGTTTACACATTATCTTACAAAACTCAAAAGTACAGATATTTATACTTCAATACAAAAATAAATACTTATGCACTTCGATAGACAATTGCAAAACCCTTTCTAAATATTTCAAGTGCAAGTGAACAACATATTTTGGTAGCCCCAATTTTTTCCTTAAAATTTTGCGAATGGTGCGTGTTGAAACAACACTCGGTATAAGAAACAAAAATGCACCGATCGTCACGTCAGTCAGTCACGCATTAAAGTATGCCGTGTAATTGCCATTTGTACGTCGAGTTGGAGCATTCTGCACCCATGTTCGCTACCGACCAAATACTGAATTATTTTGACAATTGAAAACAATGAACACCATATAACTATCTTAATACAAAATTATGTTCCCACAAGACGATAATCGATGACAGTCTTGTACGTATTGAAGAAACACCGATCAGTCAGTCATGCATACGGACATGTATAAACAGACGAATGTGTGTAGTATGTTGTGTGTTGACAATGCACAGGTGCCGGACAATAATATTCCGCTACTTTGTATATAGTGTATGCAAATTCCCCTCCCGAAGATCGCAGAACCTGGCTGTACCCAGGTCAGTGGCTGTACCCAGTATGTCTGTACGCAGTACTATATACCAATGCAAAACAGATCGCATCTCTCCCGTTTAGTGGACCAGCGAAATTGTCTGATATATCGCGAAATATAGTTAAACAGGATCTCGCAACCGGTTGTTTACATTACTTTTATAACGCAAAAAACGTCAGATCCATCGCCCAGCTATCACTTCGGGTAGTACAAACGCACTATGGGTTTGTTTTTCGCACGCTTGTAACATAACGGTAGAAACTGCATCGCGATTTATTGCCCATACATGGCTTAAAAACAGCGAATTCTGGACACATCTTGGCGACCGACACAAACACCGTCCTCCTATTATAATATAGATTGCGATTTACACTCCAATTTTATATTGTTCACATAATTGAAACACTCTTATTTAAATGCATTTGAATTCGCATTTGTGTGTACGAGTTTCAATTTATGGGTAATTACCCAGGGGCAAAAAGGGTTTTTCAGCTTTTGCCTGTTGTAAAAGGTTGGCCACCAGAAATGGCGTCTAGGACCTTCTGGGATCACAACCTAGGTGGACAACCTCGCGAACTAGCTACTGGAAGTCCACAGGTTGGGTTTTAAGATACTCACCAATTATGCAGCTAAATAGTGTGTTTCAGGCTTAGGGGTCATGAATACCCAGTCACATATCTTGCACAATTACACCACAATGCACTGCTGATTCCAGCTTGTCTTTTCATGGAGGTCTTCCTAGAGTCCTGCGCAACATTTGATACAAATTTGAGCGTATTGCATCTTTGGTTACTGTGTCACACGTCGTTACAACGTGATACATCACATACGGACGTGAAATTCGTATACAGCACATATATATAAAAGGCAACTAAATTCTTTAAAATGAAACATAGGCTATATTTCGATCTTTATAAATGTAATTCCCATTTTAGATAACTATTAAGAGCATTATATATAATAAAACGAAGTATGTAAATTAAAAAGCAATACAAAACATAAGCAATACAATAATGAAATACATAAGAATATGAGTTGTTAATGCTATAATTTGTTTAGATGTGGTTAAATTACTATATCAAATGATACAACATATCCACAAAATCACATATTAAGCTTATCCTTTTAATGAGATACACGGGAGGAGGGAAAGGGTGTTGAAAAGATCAGCCTTTCATCATTGGACTCCAAAAATAATTATAATCAAGGTCTACCCACCCAGTTTGGACGAAGTGTGTCTGTAGGCTTACATGACACGTTTGAAGGCGAGTCTCATTCTAGGTCTAAAGGAGATACATCGTGAAGCTTGCAAATGAGCAGACATGAACATAGAAATACAACCTAGTTGGACAACTTCACGGACTAGCTCCTGGAAGTCCACGGGAAGCGAAACTTAAAAAGAAAGCATCTACAAAAACCCACTAAATGCAGCCATCTCTACAGACAAAGTTCAAGTGTATTCTCCCTCTATGCTGCATCTCCATTCATCCAGCCCCACACCATAAATCTAGTCTGAATCGTGTCATCAGGGATCAAGAGGTTGTAGTCAAGGTCAATGATAACCGAAGTGTCAAAGAACAGTGGTTGTTGATGCAATGTGCAGCATATGTCACTGGCCATCTCATAAAGGTGAAGCATTTGAAGCAGTCAGTGAATGGCACGCAAATCTGTAGCTGGAAGAATTTTATTTCGGTACTGATATCATACACTTTTGTAGTTACAGATACAGTTAGGCCAGCCTGAAGTCTGCTGAACAGGAACAGAGGTGTGCCCTATCCAAATGAACCAAACAAAGTCTATGAAGTCAGTGGGAAATGCGCATGCTCCTGATCCACAGGAATTTTTCCCGTTATCAAGCTACCAAAACAAACCTTTTGAGCTTCCCCTGTGAAAGGTGATTATGGACAGCTTGAACCTTAGCTTGGTCAAAGCCATCTGTACATTGGTGGTGGATTCAAAGAATAAATAAAATAGTGTTGTTCTCACAGTGGGATCTGCTATGGAGGTTCCTGTCCTTGAATCTACACAACAGGCATGAAGAGGCTGTTACAAGGGTCTTACTTCACACATTCTACAACAGAGTAGTTAACAGAGTCGACAGAGTAGTTATTCATATTAATGACACTGACGTCACAATCACATTTCCTGGTTCAAGACGTCTCACTGATCTCTCAGAGATGTTGGTGAGGACAGCCCAGAATCAGAACATACTGACATTGCTGGTAAAAAAAACCCTGCCGATGCATTAACATATGACATTATCACTCGGACACGAGAACCCACCATGGATGTGTACAGCACCAAAGCAGGCCAGTTTATGGATTCCGATCTGGGAAAACTGAGAGCTTAACAGTTCTTGAACAACGAGTCAACTCTCCTGAAGCTATATGCCTCCTAAAGAGGACGCTTTTCCCCATTGTCTCAAACGAGCTTCTCATGCCATCATTGATAAGAATGCGTATATTCCCAAGCTAAACATTCTATCATGTACAGAGTTTGGATAGTCCATGAATGATGGAAAAGCAGTTCTAGTTTAAACTGACAGCAAGCCTGGACAAGACAATATCATATGGATGTGTCAAAGGGTGTCAGAATAACTGTTCCTACATGAAGAAGGCGGTTCCATGCTTTGGAATTGCTTTAAATTTGTCACTTTTGTGAATGGACCAGTGCCATACAGCACATATTGCAGCAAGGACCACTGCTGATCTTTCTGTTATCCTAAGGCAAATTAGAAACGTTTAGGTTTGGCACTTTGGTTTCCTCTTGTAAGAACTTCACTAGGCTAACCTTCCTACCACTTCTCATACTGCCGCTTTCCTTGAACAGAGTAGGAGGAATATATCACCGAATTGCTTTTCATATGAAGTCATACATGTCAAGCTGTCTAACACTAGCAAAAATCAGTGTCATGCGCAGAACTTCATTGCTCTTATCTGGATGCCTGGTGCGGCTGTTTTTTCCTCTTTTCTTCTTGAGATTCTTGTTAGGGTGTAGAAGGCGTTGAGTGTCATGAGTCTTGTACCCAAGTTGTGTTCCTAGAAGGTCCTATAAGCCCCTTCTGGGGCCAATCCTTAACAACAGTTCCCCTTTCCAAGCTTCATAATGTACCACCTTTAAGAACTAGTAAGAAACTCTGCTTTGAACTTGTCATGTTAGCCTTCAGTTACACTTCGTCCATACTGCGTGAGTAGACCTCGATTATAATTATTTTGGAGTCCACTGGTAGTCCTGTGACCCCCTCCTACCCCCCCCCCCCCCCCCCCCACACACAAATACACACACACACACACACACACAAACACCTACCCCCGTATCTGATTAAAATTAGGTGACACGACACATGCTCCGCCGACATATGCTCCGCCGACAATTGCTCCCAAAAATGAGACAAATGCTCCGCGATATTTGCTCCGCCGACATTTGCTCCGCCGACACTTGCTCCGCCGACAAATGCTCCGCCGACATTTGCTCCGCCGACAAATGCTCCGCCGACATTTGCTCCGCCGACAAATGCTCCGAAGATGCGACAATTGCTCCGCCGAAAATGCTTCGAATATGCGACAATTGCTTAGCCGACAATTGTTCCGCCGAAATATGCTCCGGAGATACGACATTTGCTCCGGTGACATTTGCTCCGCAGAAATATATGCTCTGAAGATGACAGTACTTCAAATATTGTATTGGCTGTTTTGTTTGTTTCACGTTTCTTTATACAGGGTGGGTGGGGGGGGGGGGGGGGCAGTCAAGCCCAGTGTTGTAAGGATGCCTGACCCTGCAGCCTGCATCTAGTAGCAGAAGGGGAGGCGCAATAATACACAACACTGGCTTTAGTTTTTGATGTTACATTGGGGTTCGACTGGAGTCGAACCACGGACCCTCATAGTATCCGAAAATGCTGTGATGAATAGTATACTGTTCCAAGCAATCATCAAGCGAAGGGCATGATACTGGTGTTAAGATCGATCATGAATAGAAAAAAGAAAGGTCTTTATAATCACTGCATTTGTATTACTAAGACTCTTTATGAATCAAGAAATTGTTCCGCATGAGTTTAACATTTATCCACGTTTTATCAAAATTCAAAGAACGTTATTTTCACCCACTGTTAAATTTTCGGAGTTCCAATTTTGTTTAGATTTGTTCATCGTTCACTGAACAACGAGGGCCCAATTTGTGACACTTCTAAACGCCCCCCCCCCCCCCCCACCCGTAAACGATTAAGGCTGCCTTATTGTCCAACAGAAAAGCACAAACTTCCAATGCATTTTGCATTCTTATAAACGGAAGGATTGGCAGGAAGTAGCAGAAAATTGAAATTCAATAATCTAAGGAATTGAGGGGTCCTCTTACCTCCACAGTGAGGTAAGATGGACACTTCACCCCTTTAGTGACTATGACGTCATATTTCATAAAAAGCAATATGTGATCAATTTTATTGTTAATATGTGAAGAATAGATTGTCTTCTAGACGATGTGATCTTTATTTAGCAATTGTCGCATCTTCGAAGCATTTGTCTGCGGAGCAATTGTCGGCGGAGCAAATGTCGCGGAGCAATTGTCGCAGCTTCGGAGCATTTGTCGGCGGAGCAAATGTCGGCGGAGCAATTGTCGGCGGAGCAAATGTCGGCGGAGCATTTGTCGTCGGAGCAAATGTCGGTGGAGCATTTGGTCGGCGGAGCAAATGTCGGCGGAGCATTTGTCGGCGGAGCAATTGTCGGCGGAAAAAATGTCGGCGGAGCAAATATCGCGGAGCATTTGTCGCGGAGCATTTGTTGCATTTTTTGGAGCAAATGTCGGCGGAGCATATGTCGGCATATTATGTCAGGGAACCTCAAATTATGGACTGTGTATCGTGTTATCGCAATCTAAACAAATTAATACATTGACAACTCATATTATTATGTATTCTTTTGTTTAAAATTTAAAATAGACTCCTACCACATTCCTGACTATTAAAATCGTACAATACCCGTTCAGGACTGATTGATATTGATATAACATGTATTTTACATTGACCCAAGCCCGAGTATTCTCTGGTTAATTCCTGAATTGGTTATGTGCCAACGAGACTATGTTGCCAAACCACGTCAAGGTGATAACCTTGATAATAAAATAGAAAGATAACTGCTATTCTAATGTAATTAATACTCAGTAAATAGAACTCCGCGCAAATAATGGCTGTTGAAACATCACATAGAAGGACGCGATTTCATAATACTAATAAGTGTTTAAATAAATGTTCACTCTTCTGTACACATATAATTATCATTATGTATGATCCCGGGGAGGTACTGAAACTACGTTTGAAAAATATCTATGAAAATCTATGAGCGGTCGTTATGAGCAGGTGGTCGCTATAGACAGGTGGTCGCATTAGCAGGTTTGACTGTACCTCCCCCGTATCTGATTCAAATGATGAAAAGTTATGATGGATTTTGTATCATTTTATCGCAATCTAAACAAATTACTACATTAACAACTCATATTCTTAAATATATTCTTTTGTTTTGTATTGATTTATGAATTTACATAGTTGGTGTCATTGTATAATGCTCTTAATAGGTATTTCAAAGCGAATTAAGTTTTTAAAGATCAAAATGTAGCCTATTCTTAACTCTTAAGGAGTTATTTGCATTTCATACATAAGCGCAGTATTCGAAATTCCACGTCCATGTGTGACGCATCACGTTGTAACGACGTGTGATAGAGTAACCAAATATGCAATATGCTCAAATTTTGTATCAAACGATGCGCAACAAGCTGGAATCAGCAGTGCATTGTGGTGTAAATGTGCAAGATGTGTGACTGGGTCTTCATGACCCCTAAGGCTGAAACACAATATTTAGTGCATTAGATGTGGTTTTCTTGAAACTTATCCTGTGGACTTCCAGTAGCTAGTTTACAAGGTTGTCCACCTAGGTTGTGATCCTAGAATGTCCTAGAAGTAATTTATGGTGGCCAACCTTTTACAACAGGCAAAAGCTGAAATCCTAAACAAATGGTTGTTTGCCCCCTGGGTAAATATCATTATATTCATAATCCATATAATTGAATGAACTTAGTTATGCAATTGAATGCAATAAATTATGATTCATATATTATATCATACAATTTGGATAAATAGTTCTTACTAACTTCCAATAATTGCTGCTAGTTTATCTAGTTGTTTTCATAAATCTTTAGCCTGCATAGTAAGTGTTAAATATTAATTATAATGATTTAAAATTTTACCTTGAAATATTAAATTTGCATTAGAAAATCAAATTAATACACGATGCCTTAATATTATATTATTAGCTTTTGTTATAACTCATGTTATGTATTGGTATATAAAACAACAATATTACTTACCGTCGTTGGTTAGTATTCACAGGCTAATACATAATGCTATTCATTTGTGATTATGTCTTTCTCTAAATATTATATATATTCAGATCTCCTTATACCTCGTGAGTCGTTCAAGTTATGTTGATGTTTGTAAATATCGCTGCACATGACACTGTAATGATTCATATTTTACGTAGTATACAACCTTGAACAAATTAATTCTTACTTACTTTCATGTATTTATTGCAGCTTGTTGATGTACTTTTCGTAAATCTTTAATTAGTCCAGTAATTGTTATATCTATCATAATGATTTTAATGTTATCTTAAAACATTAAATTTGCATTAGGAAATATAAATTTAGACATGATGCCTATTGACTTTTGTGATCACTTAATTTATTACTAAGTAATTGATATATAAAACAACAATATAATTTACTGTCTTTCGTTATTATTCATACCTAATTCGCGATACTGATCAGGTATTTTATGATTTATTTCATTAATTATTGTATATAATATATCAACGTTCTTTACATCGTGAGTTCAATAATGTTATTTCCATGTGTGCAAATAGTGTGGCAAATGACGCTGCAATTCCGCTTTTAGATGTGAATGTGACATTTTTGTTGAATAAATACCATTATTATTTATCAACCATTCGTCACCTTTTGCACATGTCAACAAAGTTACTATTAAACTACCAATTCTTACCAGTGGTTCGGTTCCTTAACTCCTTATTTTGCCATATGAAGCCTTGTCTCTTCATAAGCACGTCGACAAGATCCAATGGGTGCTTATTACTTGAAGTGACGAAGTAGCCGATCAGGAAACAGTTCAGCATCAAAATCATTGCCAAAATGTACCAAGCGTGCCTTTTACTGAACGATATCATCGTGTTCATAAAACCAAAAGCGTATAGTTAATAAATATAACTTTCGATGTATTTTTGCGCCTGATATGAATCCTCTCTCAGCGCTTTACAATATCCAGTTTAAAATGAAAATTGAGACACAAATTAGAATATCCACACATTAATATAATGCAGTGTGATCACAAAAAACAAGTGGTCACGATAATATTGAGTACTATAAATATTTTGGCGATTTTAAAGATAATTAGCTAATTTGCATATTTCTGAAATTAGGTCAGGGGTCATTTTCCATCTAGGAATAGTACAGTAGTAATCAAAACAATCATGACAGGGTAATTTGGGGCAAGGAATCCATTTCCAGTGCTCATTTTCATGTGCCGTATGGGGAACGCCATGAAATCCAATATGGCTTCCCCTAATTTGCATATTTATGAATATTATTGATTTACAGTAGCTACATCCTCTAATAAGTATTAATTGCAGGTCGTATAGATTAAATCATGCTCTTAATGTATATTAAAGCTACTTCAGCTTGGTTGCCACCTTGGCAACCTCTGACAATGCCTATAATTAGCTTAATTTGATTATTCACCTAATTTGCATATTCCCAGAAATCGTGTGTTTTGTGAACCCAGAAAGTAAAATCAACGAGAAATACCACTTTTCCATGGTTTTAGGAGGCAACGAATCCATTTATGATACTTATTTCGACGTATCACCTCGGCAACCCACATAAATCCAAGATGGCCGCCTTTGGCATTGTAAAGGAAAACTGCAATGTGCCACTTTAACAGCATTTATTTTGTAAACTATGTACTTTTTTGACTTTCTATTATTGGAATTATCAACTAGAATATTGTTATTACAATGTAGCTTGTTGCTTACAGTAAAACAATTACATCTTTATAAAATAATTGCTGTTAAAGTGGAACATAGCAGTTTTCCTTCAAAATGCCAAAGGCGGCCATCTTGGATTTATGTGGGTTGCCGAGGTAATACGTCGAAATAAGTATCATAAATGGATTCGTTGCCCCCTAAAACCATGGAAAAGTGATATTTCTCGTTGATTTTGCTTTCTGGGTTCACAAAACACACGATTTCTGGGAATATGCAAATTAGGTGAATAATCAAATTAAGCTAATTATAGGCATTGTCAGAGGTTACCAAGGTGGCAACCAAGCTGAAGTATCTTTAATATACATTGAGAGCATGATTTAATCCATATGACCTGTAAATAATACTTATTAGAGGATTTAGCTACTGTAAATCAATAATATTCATAAATATGCAAATTAGGGGAAGCCATCTTTGATTTTAGGGCGTTGCCCATACGGCACATGAAAATGAGCACTGGAAATGGATTCCTTGCCCCAAATTACCCTGTCATGATTGTTTTGATTACTACTGTACTATTCCTAGATGGAAAATGACCCCTGACCTTATTTCAGAAATATGCAAATTAGCTAATTATCTTTAAAATCGCCAAAATGCACCCTGGGACCAAACATAAAAAATGGAAACATCATTTTTTCTCATCAGTGATGTATTTAGACCATATTAAATACTGTTTCCAAGATTATATTTAAAAAAATTACTGTTTTACATGAGTCGATATTATACTAGGAGAAGGGAAACAAGATTACACGAAACTAGAACATGTTGTTTATAGCGAATCGTTACAATTTAAAGGGATAAAGGAGAGTACAGTTTTGGTGAAACAGAATTTTAGTAACCAAAACCTGCATCATTACATTACAAACTAATAGTTATAACTAGAAAGGAACACAAAATTACAAATGACGTAGTAAAGATCATGTTATCATTAAAAAAAGAGCCGTTAAAGCGTAAAAGGGCGCTCTCTAAACACTCATCGGTTTCAACCATTTTGAATGAAATATTGTGCATGTGATTCTTTGTTGAAATAATGATTAGATAGAGAAATAACAAACAACTATTTAAATACCTATTTTGTAACTTTTTGAAAAGAGGAAGCATTTTTTAAAAACTTTTAACGGCTGGTTCAAAATTCTCTAACAAACCTGGGGCCCCAGCTTTATTACAAATTGTTATATTTATGGATATTTCAGTCGTCTCTGAACCGATTTTCATCAAACAAAGATGATTTTATTATTTAAATATTATGCTCTTTCAAATTTTACACTCAGTTTTTCATTACCTCACAAAAAAATAAGTAGTCTAGCGCCCTCTCTACCAAAACTCAACTATCCCTTTGATGTTGCAATAAACATGCCTTCAAAACACTATTTTATAAGAGCACCTTGCACCATTCTGAACCAAATACCGGTTCCCAATAAAACTTCAGTGAAATACACGTATTTGACATCACATACATGAAAAGGTGACTGAACATGGCGGAACATTTAGGAACATGATTTATAGAACCTTGCAATACTTTAAAAGTATTATTATATTATAGTATACAATCTATCAAATTAGATCAAAGACATCTGTTTTCAACACATAAACATTTAGGCACAACTTGTATCTAGTATCTTACAAAGTCGGATCGTTTAGAGCGCAAAGCTGCACTAAAAAGCACATACATTCCCCTGCATTTCGCAAAAGTTTCTCTGCCAGGGCCTACATTTTCGCAATTAGATAGAACATCAATTTCGGACTCACATAGCCGCTACGACTTGAAGATAAGACATGTTTAAAAGGATTCTATCAATGGTAAGGTAACATATTGTTCTTGTACATGTAGATTCATGCGTTCGTTTGTATTATCGTACTATTGTTTAGCCTAGGCTAAAGTCTATGTAGTCAGCGCGAAATCTAGTCGCTATAATGTAAGAAATGGGCCGTTTTGCCCAAATTACACATTCATTATTGATAATAAAGAGTCTCCATCCAAGACTTTGAATAGTTTCTGTTGTGATTGAATTCTAGTCTGATTATCTTCATTTAATTATTGGTATGTTAGTCTTTACTCAAGGCTTTTAATAGTTGATGTGATTGAATTATAGTTTTATTTTCTTCATTCAATTCTAAGTATTGTTAGTCTCCACTCAATGATTTTAATAGCTGATGTGATTTAATTATAGTTTAATTTTCTTCATTCAGTTATTGTTGTACTTTAGTTATTTTGGGCGATTAGCCTATATTGATTATTGTCGCCAAATATATTATATATTTTAATGTATTTATATTATACATTTAAAATAAACTTCCTATTATCAAACATTTATTTTGTTTCCCTTTTTTCAGAACAAAATGTAATAATACTTTTTTTAAACAAATCTTCAAGACATTGTAAAAAGAAGAAGAGAGTCTTGAGCCACAAGAGATGCATGTCCTAAATACAGCTCCATGGCTTGAGTATACGTACAATTGGGCGATCGCACCACTATTCAAAAGTAATTTGGCAACGCTGATCCCTCCCCTGTCACATGATGCCGTCTTACCAGCCTTCAAATTACGTTTCTCAGGCTTTCGGAGTACGCAACCCTCTGTTAAAGGGGAATTCCACCCCAGAAATGTGATATTTGCTATAAAATGAAGTGAATATGAAGAATCATGATCGAAAATCCGAGCCAAAAGGGGAGAGCAATAAAAAAGTTATGACAGGATGAACTTTGCTCCGATTTTTAGTATCGTTCGCAATTGCTATCGATCGTGACGTCACTTGCGAGCTGCAGCCATTTTGACTTCTACATGGAAATTTTAAAAAATTTAAATTTTCTTAATAACAAAGCAAATTTATGAGCTTACAAATTCCAAAGAGGTTGGCCCATCGATATTTTTCTATGAATTCGTGAAAACAAGCAGAGAAAAATTAATTTTTAGCAACGAAAATGAGAAATAAGTGTATTTTCATGTACTAAAGCCATGGCGAGTTGCTCGTCAATGATGTTGCATATGGCGGCAATTTTGAAACGATCGCTCGTTACTATATGATGTTCAGATAGGTATAACTCCCGTGTTTCTTGTCTGATTTTGATCAAATTTTCACCAATTATGCCTCTTATTCTGCTTATTCAAATAACGAATGGTTTTATCAGGCCCGGAATACCCCTTTAACTCGCATAATACTGTCGAGGATCAGAAGTGCGACATACACCTAGGTCACTCTGGCATAGAAAGCGGGCGTTAGCCTAACATGAGAAAACAAAAAAGGGTGCAGCGCAATCGCACATTTATATGCCATCAGCCTTCATGTCAGGTTTATCAAGCAACGCGTTGCGGGCTCACACTACGTGCTATTTTCAGAATCCTGTTAATAGTATTTTGCTTACTACCCAGAGGGCAAACCACCATTTGTTAAGGTTGGCCACCAGAAATGGTTTCTAGGATCTTCTAGGAACACAACCTATGTGGCCTACCCCGCCAATAAGCTACTGGAATACCACATTTTAAGAAAAATACCCCTAATGCAGCTAAATAGTGTGTATCAACCTTAGGGGTAATTCGAAGACACAGTTACACATTTCGCGCAATTACATCACAATTCATGGTGATACAAGCTTGTTGTTTCATGGAGGTCTTCCTTTGAGTCATGCGGATAGTATGATACCAGGTTTGAGCATAATGCATCGTCGGTTATTGTGTCACACGTCGTTACACCGTGAGGTCATTGATGTGTCATACACGGACGTGAATTTCGTATTCAGTGCTTATGTATAAAAGGCAACTGAATGCTTAATAATGACAAATAAGGTATATTACGATCTTTACAAACTTGATTTGCATTTGAAATTACAATGAAGAGCATTATACAATGACACCAACTATTTAGATTAATAAACAATACAACACATAAGCAATACAAAACAAAGAAATACATTAGAATAGTAGTAGTAGTATTAGTAGTATTAGTTGTAGAAGCAGTAGTATTAGTAGTAGTAGTAGTAGTAGTAGTAGTAGTAGTAGTAGTAGTAGTAGTATTAGTAGTAGTAGTAGTAGTAGCAGTAGCAGTAGTAGTAGTAGTAGTAGTAGTAGTAGTAGTAGTAGTAGTAGTAGTAGTAGTACTACATGTAGTAGTAATAGTAATAGCCACTGCGTTGAGGCATGACCTTAACTCGTATACCCACTATATGCCCATCAAGATGATCACTCACATTAGGAACCCAATCAAGATAAACTTATGTTTGCAACATTAATATTTAAAAAAAGCCCCGTTCAAGAGTATAACTTCAAGTTTCCTTTAAATGGATATTTGAGTTTTGGTGTAGAGGACGCTTCAAGAATGTTTTATTTATTTTGTGAGGTAATGATAAACTGAGTATCAAATGGATTTTGGATCATTACAATCAATGAGGATATCATTCTAGAAAATTATTGTAAAAATAAATAAAAGTTCGTATTATGCTTCCAATTTCGTTATGACAGTTCATTGCTTAATTTTATTTAGGACATATTTGGCAAAATTACTAAGGCTGCAAGTGGTCATGTGCAACACATGTATAGATTACCAGAATCAATAGTCTTGAACGTGTTGAGGTTTTTCATATTAAGAACAAACATAAGGATGAACAATACAATGAGACTTTGAGGGTGTTTTCTATTCTACAAAGAATTTATTCAAATAAAATAGAACATTTTTGTTACATTTTTTGTTTGTAAAATATAGAAATATTAAAGCACAATATACTTATTTTAAAAGAAATATAAAGTAGCGGTTAATTTTGTTTTTTTGTTCTCTCAAAGTGCTTGGATACTTCCGAATTTCAGTATCTGTCCTTTTGTAATGGATTACAACAAAACAATTCAATTGTTCAGTTACATGAGTTCGGCTTAAATATTTAGGTTGAATAATGCAAGTATGTATTATACGTGAAAATAAATCATACGAGATTTGGCTAAACAGCATGCCTAAACCTGACAAAGCTCGACCAGTACTCGCTATTTCCTTTAAAACAATTCATACGACTGGATGCAAAATACTTCCACATATTTAACAATTAATTGAACATACATTTATTTTATGAAGTAGATTTGTTTTTCCATTTGCAATGATATTCCATGATTTTCTGTATTCAATTAGGTAAGATTTTATGATTTAACTTGCGGTCTCATTCATATGCTGACTGCCAATGTTCAATGTTATTTCGTACACAGACATTTATTATTGCAACATTTCTATTCATTGCGTCCTCAGAATCGAAATGATTAGTGTTATTGTATTATCTCATTCATAATTTTGTCGAGGCTAGATATTCATAATCTTGGTAAATATTAGAAATGTCACACAAATACAACTGAGACGTATTAACCCCTATGAGTGCTGTGTTCGACCCACAATAGGCACGCTACACCAATAATGTTAACTGTTCATTAGTTGTCAAACGCAAACATTAAATAAGTATTGGATAAATAGTTTTAGCACTTTACTTATTATCATTTGAGAGTTATATGCAATGTAACAGGGTGATTAGTATAAATGTGCCTTTAAAGACTGAGTTAAGTGGATCATTTCAAATAATTTAATTTGGCCATCAGATGGTCAAGATGTTGTACTTTAAACACCAGATTGTACTGGGTCGACCCCAACGAGAAGCATTAAACATTCGCTATGTTACATGGTTCACGAGTCGGGCAAGTCATACAATGTTAGTAGCGCAGATACGATTAAGCCCGGGCCTCCAACACAAGTCGGGCCTCAACATGAGTCCAAAGATACCATAGCTTTAATTCCAGATTAATTAACGTTCGAATTATAAAAATTATTAATTTGCTTCTTTCCTTAGCTTGAATTAGAATATTAAAAGACACAAAAACGATAAAAGCTCACTGATTTACATGTTGACTTTGTTCACATATCACCTATTAACGATCACTGCTACAAAGAAATATTTTGTTTTTTACTTTTTTCTTCACATTTTCCATCTATAAAGAATTATTACTTCACATCAAACAACGATACATCCATAGTTAAACCAAAAAAAATGAAATATTCCATAATCTTAAAGTGATAAAATGCATATACAGCACAATGTAGTAATGGCTGTGTGAAGTGTACATGAGTTCGAAAGAATATGATAACATAGTTATATAACTACACAAACCACAGCAAACCAAAAGTGATTAAAACATGTTCAGGTATCTATATAATTACACAAACCACAGCAAACCAAAAGCGATTAAAACATGTTCATAAATCTATATTAGTACACAAATCATGCACAGCCACCAATAGTGATTAAAAATATTCAGTTATAAGTACACAAACACAGCAAACCAATAGTGATTAAATTTTTTCATACATCTACAGTATATAAGTAAATAAACCACAGCATACAAATAATGATTAAAACATTATGTTCAGATATCTTTATAAGTACATGAACCACAGCAAACGAAAAGTGATTAAAACATATATGTTCATACATCTATATAAGTACACAATCCACATAAAATCAATAGTGATTAAAACATTATGTTCAGATATCTTTAAAAGTACACAAACCACAGCAAACCAATAGTGATTAAAACATTATGTTCAGATATCTTTATACGTACTGTACACAAACACACCAAACTAATAGTGATTAAAACATAAGTTAAGATATCTACAAAAGTTCTCAAACCGATTCAATACACATTTTCAGACAGTTACAAACCACATCAAACAATTAAATTCCTTTACTCTTCAAAGTAAGATTTCTATCATTCTAATGTTTATATAATGATGAAGAGAATGTGTATTTTACGAATATTATTCATAAAATATAGTTGTTTGAGAGCTATTCATATTCATTTATAAAAGGCACAAAAACAAACCAATATAATGATTCACTATTTGAAAATTCAATTGCTAAACATGTCCTACGCCAACCATGCAAACCCCTCATAATCTAAAAACTAATAGCCTAATGTTTTTTTCTTACAACAAGAACTTAGAGCTCATTAGATTTCAAATAATTAACTGGATGAAGTATGATATATTTACACAAAGAGAGAGATATCGCAGTCAATGTTTTAAAACATATAAATATCACTTAAACCTATAACCGTTAGTGCCACGTAAGGTAAGCTAATCAAATTATCTAAAACTGTGTAACCCTCAGCCTGTGCATGCAGTGGTGTAGCCTATCCGATAGGCATCGTGCTGTCTGGCAGGTTCTACCGGCAGTGTACTAACCGCGATTATGCCGAATTTGAGCGCGCAGCGCGAAGCCTTTCGTCAGTCATGAACGTGAAAAGTTTTCTTTTCTTTTATTTACATAGAAAATCTTCGTAGAAAATCTACGAAGCCCATATTCATATGCCACAGACCAGGTTGATCAGCTGTTTGTGAGTGTTAGTCTTCGTTTGGAAGCTGCATTGTAAAACCAAACGCGCAACCTTGCACAATACACTGTTAGTGGCATAGAGTAGTGGTTGTTATAGGGTCTCCGCTACGGACTAGCGTATGCTGTATGCACTGAACACCACCGCGGTGCACCTGTCCGGACGCGTCCATTATTTATAGGGTACGTCATTACAAAATATGTTGTTTTCTTTTAAAATAAAGAGTTGAGATTTGATATGGATGCAAAAAGGTATTTTTATGCTTTAGTTTTTATTGTAATGTATCTCATATTTTATCATAATGAAAGTTATGATAATATTAATGTCTGATACTAAATAAACCCCTTAATACACGGTGGAAAACGCCACCGATTAGGCATACGGTATCCACATCTAGCGATCTGATTGGTTGCTGATTTCTCTCATGAATTAGTAATGCCTTATTCTCTTTGCTCATTAATAAATTACTGCGAATCCAGTGCTTAAAGGCTATATATGGGAGCCAGTTTAATAGTATCTATCTCTCTTACAGCTAGCTAGCTCGTGATCGCATAGAGAATCTCCAAGCCATATAGAGCCTTGACTAAAGGCTAGCAGTGGTGCTACGAGATTCTACGTGACCAATATAGCGACCTACCTAGTACGTATACTGCATGGCACTATGTCACAACTTGGGAGTCCTCCAATATTGCAACAAAGGGCCACTTCACAAGTCGGCGTAAGGTTGTATACATGATGTTAACATGATGGGTACTCATGTGACTGTCAAGTAAACGGTATGGCCATTGATGACCGGGCTGACTTTACATTGCGAAATATAGAATCTAATAAATACTCGCTTTACCTTCTACTATGCACCACGCTCAACCCATAAATACCACATACTACCACGTATAGATACTGTAACAACCTCACCGTACCCGCTTCACACTTTACATTACCGCGCGTGACTCTTACAGCAAGGCGTTGAGTGATAGTGTGACCGCAGCATATCGTTACAGATTACACACAGTGGTTCCAGGGTGTTGTTATCATAAAAAAGGTAGTTACAGCATGGACATAACTAGGTTGGTATGAAATAAGTTCTATGAGAGAACATTTACTGATGATTTGATAAATTATCGGTCAAAACAGAGAACGATATGCCATTATTCAGAACTTCACGAATGGCCCGCTGATTATGACGAGAAGCCTCTAATATAATGTTGTACATATTTTTTGTTTACTCAGTCCCAATTTGCGTCCTTAGAAACTGAATTTCCTCACTCGATTGCATGATATGGTATGCAATTAGTGACAAAACACATATTTTCCCACTTTTAATGCGAAAATATCAACAACAAAAAACATTGTTCAAACAAAATGTTTAATAATTTCAAATGTTCTCATATTTCTTTTTTGTTGAACATTTTTCGAATTTTCACGGATTCTTCATCAAAATAATCTGCTCCTATTGGAACTAACATAGTATCAGTGTGGATTTTAACTTTGTGTGCATAACAAATGTATATTTATTACAGACATCGTACTTGTTGACCATCACGGTATTTAAGACGTTGTCTGATGTAACAGGTTATGAAGCAGGGTATGCAAACTTCGGGTTGCTGCTCGGGATAATCCCCGGCTGTTTCTAACTGATATTTGGTATTTGTATGGTACGTGAGGTATTGATAAAGTCTATAACTTCCTTTAATAAAACAATTTGTGATGTATTAATATGACTCATAAATTGTTATGATTGCCAATTGTAGCAACTTAAACTTAAATAACGTAAACTCCATATACCCTATCCCTCATTACCCCGTAACATTGAAAACCATACCGATCCCCGGTCGCTGCTTTCTTTCTATTTAGCTACACTCTTTGTGTTAATCCAAAGCGGATGGTAATTTTGCTACAGACTATATTATTGGATGGATTTAATTTCGTTATATCCATTAAACAAATGCAAACATGATATCAAAGTCCCTGGATACCCAAATTAAGGGTTTTTGACACGGGCGTATAGGAATAGTTTTTTTTCTCAGGGGGCTGAGGTATTTTGCCCGAATAACTATCCTTCCCATTTACACCTGACATAACCCCCCCCCCCCCCCCCCCCCCCCAATGTTAAGTCCCAAATATAACATCATTTGGCCCGCATATGGGACGGTTTTGCGCAAAAATAACGTTGTATTGATCTAAAATGACGTTAGTTTGCCCCAATGAAACATTACTTTGCCGGAATATAGCCCTCAGGCTAATAATTATGACTTAATTTTGCCCGAATGAGACACGGATTTGCCCGCATATGACAAGGATTTGTCCATATATTAAAGTGCCTTTTCCCAGAATATGGCCATTTTCAAAATACCATGGGTGCTGCAGCCCCCAGGCCCCCCCCCCCCCCCACCCCCTCCCCGCATTGACAGAACAGGTTAAGGAATTAGGTTGCGTCCTTCTCACAAACGGCTTCAAACTGCCTCTCAGCATTGCATGGCACGGCGCTCCATGTGAACCCCACATCGGCAGCAGCTGACATCTTGACGCAGAAGGGCTCGCCTTCCAAGTTTGATGGCTCGTTAGAGGACCAATCTATGTTAAGACATTTTAGTAAAGGCGTAATTTTATTTGAGTATTGCAGCTCTTGTCATACAAATATGAATTTATTTTCATATGTTCATTTGTGATGTGGTTTATTTTCAGGTTATTATATATGTTTTGATAACGTTATTATATTATGGTATTTTATTATCTCAAAATCTAAAGATTCGGTCAGCATTAATTTACCTATGATTTATTTTCGGCGTTTAAAGTTCCGCCATTTTGTTTAGAAACCAATCCTTTGGGACCGATTCACGATTAAAACATTGTAATGCGCATTTCTCTCAGGATGACTTAAAGACACGGAGACACGCTTAAAGGGACTTAGTAACATTCTCCAAATCCTCAAAATCCAATTGAAATTCTAGCGGTTCCCTCATACCTTGTTGTATTCTTATTAACAACAAAAGCATGGGACAGGTTTTGGTTTTTCAAATTTCCCTTTTGTTAAAAAGATACTTACGAAGTGTTCAGATGTCAAATTATCCAATGGATCGTCAGAACCGTGTTCAAAGTGAGTGCAATGAGTTAGTAAATGTCACTTTGCATTTTTGCTCATTACTCGGTCATATAAAGTCCATTTAACTTGTAATTTTCACATAACACCTAGTGGACATATCAGATAACAATACTACACATTGTATCAACCACTCATCTCTTTTTGCACATGTCAACAAAGTTACTAGATCCGTTTATCACAATCCTTCAGTACTTTGGAATCATCTTGCGTACATTAGTTGTTGCTATGTCAGCCATGTTGGGGGCAAGCTTCAAGCTTGCTGAACAATCATAATAGATAGGATATGCATACAATTTGATTATCTTGCGTAACAGTCAATTGCTCAATGCATGTAAAAGGGAAGGAAAAGCTAAAATTGTCGCTGCTGTTACTGAAACAGATACAATCGATTGCAAGTTACAATTTATTTTAAATCAGATCATGTGTTTTAAATGGGCAAACCTGATTGTTTGAAAAGCGCAAAGTGTCTGACTTACAATCAATTGTAACTTATAATTGATTGTATCTCTTTCTGTACCGGGACCCTAGTCGTATATTTCCTCTTGGGTATCACTAATAACAGACATATTCAGTGTTTTTTCAAACCACAATCGACTGTTTTCACTGATCTCAGCTATAGGCTGGCATGTTTTCCAATTCTACCAGGAGTACGCCAGGGGCAAGTAACGGGAATTGTGCACTATATATTAGTTAATGTAAGCGAAAATACTAGCTTTATAAGAAGTATAATGCATGTTAACGAGCACTCACCCCAGAATCCAGTGAATATGCCTTTAAGTCCGCTCCACTTGGTGTCTGGTGTAATTGTTGAAAAAGATATCCACTCTGAGGGTTCTTCCACCTCATTCTGGTAGCCCAACCAAAATGGCTCCCATGCCTCATTGAACGAACCATCTCTCTCGTCTCGTGAGTCGATTGTGATAATCTCTCCTCCTTCATCGGCACAGAGTGTATATGCCTCGTCCCAAGACACTGTGCTGTTGGGGAGATTACCCCTCTTGTAGCACTTCCCTCCGAGGCAATTGACCCATTTATTGGGGCCTTTATTGACTGAGTAAAAATTGTGTAATTATAAAGAGAACAGTAATTTAAATATGCATCGTAATGTTAGGTAATAAGGTCAACTAATCTTGCATGTAGGTACTTCCCAGTTGTGTTAATCCAGTTGAATGTGTATGGTACATACATAAACATTAGCAAATAATACTCGGCTTCCGCGTGCATCGAACCCGATACATCATAATCGCTAGACCAGTACGGTAGACCAGGTTTCTAACCACCGAGCTGGAATTTGTATGATGGACACACTTTCGAGAAAACCAAATGAATGATTTTGCTATACAGCCAATATTGTATTGACATTTTGGCTAACATAACAGCAAGCCCCTCATTTTTATTGTAGTCGGTCATTTGACATTCATTCTTTTGTTTCCTCCCTTGTAAAACAGTACTGCGAGTACTGCGGAAAACTGAAGTTGAACTGCAGTAGTACTGCGGTACTACTGCATTATTCGTAGTACAAGTGGTACACTGCAGTACTACTGCAGTATACCGTAGTACTACTTCGGTACTACTGCAGTAGTACTGCAGTACTATTAAACGCAATGCAAATGCAGTACTGGCAGAGCTATCGCAAAATTCGCGGTACTCGTATTGTAGTAGTACTGCGGTTGTACTGTGGTAATACCGAGGAACAGCAGTAATACTGCAGTAGTACTGCAGTAGTACCGCAGTACTATCACAGTAAATTTACCGACCAATTTACCGGAGTAAATGTACTGCGAGTACCGCAGTACAAGTACTACGGTACTACTGCAGTAGTACTGCAGTACTATTAAACGCAATACAAATGCAGTACTGCCAGTGCTATCGCAAAATTCGCGGTACTCGTATTGTAGTAGTACTGCAGTACTATGTACTGCGGTTGTACTGTGGTAGTACCGAGGAACAGCAGTAATACTGCAGTAGTACTGCAGTAGTACCGCAGTACTATCACAGTAAATTTACCGACCAATTTACCAGAGTAAATGTACTGCGAGTACCGCAGTACAAGTACTACGGTACTACTGCGGTACATGTACTGCAGTACTTTCTAGATTCACTACATTACAACCAGCCATTTGTATGTTTAGTATATATCACGACAATAATCGCATAAGCCCCCCCCCCCCCAAAAAAAAAAAAAAAGAAGAAAAAAATGAATACAAATAAATAACAAATAAAATAATACAAAATAAATAACAAATAAAATAATACAAAATAAATCAATACTAAAAATTAAATAAAATGAATAGATAATAATAATAATACAAATAATAATTATAATAAATAAATACACAAATATAAAAAGTCACCTCCCACCATCATTGGGCGATATGACAACTTACCGGTGCTGTCTTTTTGGCAACCTGCTTTTATCGGTTGTCCTTCAAATGAAGTGGCATTACAGGCTGTCTCCTTCCACCCCTCAGACATGATAGCACAGCGCTGAGTACCGGCTAATGCAGCGGCATGCATGTCGGGATATCCTGTCTCCCAGTCTATTTCAACATTTCGAAGAAAGGAGAGAAATTGATGTGAATGCTGCTGGGGAAGACCACATTGCACATATTTACACTTATACACATTCCACTAAACACTATATGTGTATAATTGGCTTTTAATAATGTACAACTGTTGTAAGACTTCTTTGCAAGTTATAAATGTTGTTTTGCTCACAGGGACCAAGGAGACAAAACAAATCACTGTTCTATATTAGTGATCTAAGCAAACGTGTACAATGTTCATACTGTACCAGATACGACGGGTTAAACAGTGCGCGAATAGCTCTGAAGACTATAGTACAGTACCCACCCCAGTATCCGGTCACGTTCCGTTGCCACGTGGCATTAGATGCGATGCAGTTCCAATCATCTGTTGTTTCATTGACAGTCTTGCAGCCTAACCAGATATCATCTTTCAAATCGAAGCCTGTTGAATTAAGCAAGAACTCCCTCTCTGCGAGCGAATCGATGACAACCATTTCCGCACCCTCGTTCTGACATTGGTCGGCATGGACTTGCCAATATTTTTGACCGCTGTCGGGCTGTTTGTAGCATTTAGTGCCGAATTGTGTCCACGATGCGTCACATTCTTTTACCGCTGCTACAAGGTTTGAGAGGGAAAGAAGTGATGTGCAACAAACTATTATTATTATTATTATTATTATTATTATTATTATCATTATTGTTATCATAATCATTATTATTATGATGGTGATTATTATTATTATTATTATTATGATTATTATTATTATTTTCTGATTAAATGGGCATTCATTTCCATACAATACTGAAAAAGCATTTTACAAACGTATTACACATTATTGGTTGTGGTAACACGGTGTGCCTTATGTTAATCCTATGGGATTGCACCATCTAGTAGTAAACATAACTGTTAAGGCCCAGTCCTATACTGACGATTTTCACGGCGAATCGCAACGATTTAACATTCGTCGAGAAAATCGCTTAGGTCCTGTTGCATCGTATTACAATCAAGGTACTGATGGATAATTCGTTTTTCAATTTGAAAACGAAAAAACGAAAATGAAAATTTGACCAAAATCCATTTTTTTAAAGGTTTTACAAAATGGAAAAAGGACCAGAATCCAATATCCATTTAGCAAATAGGAAAACGATATATTGAAAAACGAATAACGGCGAATGCGGTCATGCGTTCATTTGCCATGCGATCTGTAGTGCGCTTAGTCTAGTTTCTAGACTTTTTGTAAATATTTACCCATTATATCACGTAACCCCCGAATAATATGTACGCTCGGTGAATCTGTTACCTCCTTGGTTTTAGGGGTTTGCTATTGTCGGGAAGGGAGAAAAGGGGGAGGGCATAATAATGTTGTATGGATGGCTAGGGGTAGCCGAGGGGGAGGGGGAGGGTGGGGTTGGGGGTGTGGGGCTGGATACGGCGATATTATAAAGGAGTATTTTATGTTACTTCCTTGATTTTAGGGGTTTAATTCAATATATGAACAGAGAATGGGACTAGTGTTTGGAGGGGAGAAGGGGAGGGGCGAGGGGGCATAATAATGATTTATGGACGGCTAGGGGTAAAGTCAAGGGGGTGCTGGATACGGGTAGCCTCATATAAAGGAGTATATTATGTTATTTACTTCGTTTTACAGTTTAAATTGAACATGAACAGTGAATCGGACTATTGTCGGGAGGGGAGAAGGAGGGCATAATAATGTTGTATGGATGGCAAGGGGTAGCCAAGGGCCGGGGGGGGGGGGGGGGGGGCTGGATACAGGTATACCACTTTGGAGACCCCTCAGAGCATAATTTTAACCTTTGGACCCTTCCCATTTTTTTGCAGCCCCCTCTGAGCAACGTTATAAGAAACACTTGTACATAATGATGTATAAAGTGTTACATAATTTAACTCCTAATTACATGCTCGATAATATTTCATTGAGAAGTACCAATTATGAATTACGTTCGAGTCAAGTTATGAATTTACCTAAACCTAGGTCAAACTGTTGTAAAAGAACGTTATTCTACAGAGGAATTTCAGTGTATAAACAATTACCAATTGCAATTCGTAATGCTACGAGCTTGAGATCGTTTCAAACATTTTTAGATGAATATATTCCATAAAATTGTAAATATTTGCAGTTCCCTTTTTTTTGGTTTTGTTTTACTCTTTCTCTCTCTCCTTCCTAAACTTTCAATGAATTGTTCAAATGGCGTTTGAATTATTTGTTCTTAATTGGAAGTGTTTATATAATATTTGTCACCAATTTTAATTTAGTGTACATAATTATGTAATAATTTATGAAATTATAATTTCTCTGTGTTGCTTTCTCCCCTTTCTCTATCGCTTTCCCTATCAATCATTGTATATAGACGTTTAGTTGTATATACTGTATCTAATTGTGATACAGCGAAGAACAGCGGTTTTGTCTTTTTAATTCTGCTGAATTGCTGTATTGCTGTATTTATTGTTGTGATTTCGGAAATAAACAAACAAACAAACAAACAAACAAATACCTTGGGGCTAAGCCCACTTCTTTCTAGCCCCCTATGAGCATACCCGAAGAATGAGGTGCCCATCCAGGCATGAATGAAGCCTAGGGGCACCGCCCTTATCCTAATGCCCGGCTACCCCTAGCAATCCAATCAACATTATGCCCTCCTTCTCCCCTCCCGACAATAGACCGGTTATCTGTTCATGTTTAATTTAAAGGGACTTAGTAACATTGTCCAAATCCTCAAAATAAAATTGTAATTCTAGCGGTTCCTTTATACCTTGTTGTATTCGTATTAACAATAAAATCATGGGACAGCTTTCGGTTTTTCAAATTTCCCTTTCATTACAAAGATATGTATGATTGAAGTATTTAGATAAGAAAATCTCCGGGCGAGATTTTCATCCCTGTACAAAGTGAATGCAGTGAGTTGGTGAATATTACCCAATATCACTTTGCATTTTCGCTCATTACTTGGCCATACATTGTCCATTTGACCTGAAATTTTCACACAATACCCTGAGGACATATGAGATAACAACAGTATACATTGCATCAACCATTCATCAGCTTTTGCACATCTCAACAAAGTTACTAGATCCCTTTAAACTGTGAAACGAAGTAAATAACAAATACTACTTGGCTACCCATATCCAGCATCCCCCTTGACTTTACCCCTAGCCATCCATAAATCATTATTATGCCTCCTCGACCTCTCTCTCCCCTTCTCCCCTCCCAACACTAGTCCCATTCTCTGTTCATATATTAAATTAAACCCCTAAAATCAAGAAAGTAACATAAACTACTCCTTTATATCGCCGTATCCAGCTCCCCACCCCCAAACCCACCCCACTTCCCCTTGGCTACCCCTAGCCATCCATACAACATTAGTATGCCCTCCCCCTTTCTCCCTTCCCGACTCCTTTATAATATCCAGATTCACCAAGCGTATTATTCGGGGGTTACGCGATATAATGGGGGAAAGATTTGCAAACAGTCTAGAAACTAGACTAAGTGCACTGCAGACCGCGTGGAAAATGAACGCATGAACGCATTTCGGGTTTCTGAATTCTGAAATGCGAAACACTCGCCGTTACTCGTTTTTCAATATTTCGTTTTTCTATTTGCAAAATGGATATTGGATTCTGGTCCTTTTTCCATTTTGTGAAGCCTAAAAAAAAATGGATTCTGGTCAAATTTTCATTTTCGTTTTTTCGTTTTCAAATTGAAAAACGAATTATCCATCAATACCTTGATTTAATACATCGTATCGATTCTTCCCCAAAACCGTTGGGCATCGTGAAGAAAATCGTGAAAGCCGAGCCAAAATCGCCGTCTTAAACTGTTCGAACAGTCGCCACGCCACGACGATTTTCACCAAAATTCATTGTATATGCCGTTGCATATTCGTGTCAAGTCGTTCCACATCGTTGTAATTCGCTGCGACTCGTATCGCTTCGTTGTGAAGATCGCCGCTTTCCGCTCGGTAATCCCCCACTTGGTCTAAACCCGCTTCGTCTAATCCTACATGGTCTAAACCCATTTCGTCTTCGTCCATTAGCCGGTTCGTCTAATAACCATTTGGGCTATACCCTTATTGTCTAATATCCACTTGGTCCAAACCCACTTAGTCTAATGCCATTTCGTCTAATCACCAGATTGTCTAATATTCAATTCGTCTAATATCACTTCGACTATTTACCAGTTCGTCTAATACCACTACGTATAATACCCATTTGGGCTACACCCACTTCGGCTATATCCAGATGGGCAATTCATCACTTGGTCTAATCACCATTTCATCAACTTCCCGTTTGGTCTAATTGACAGTTGGGCTACCCCCACTTGGGCTAATGTCCCACTTGGGCTAATGACCACATGGTCTAATGCCCATTTAGTCTAATGACCATTTGGTCTAAAGGTCTAATGTTACGTTGGTATAAAGTTTGATAAGTGTAATTCAGTGTTAGTAATAGTTTGCATCGTCCACTAAGTTCAACAGGGGCCGCAGAAAGGTTTTGAAAGAGAAGGGCTGACCACATTTGAATTGTTATATAGCGTGTTATTTTATGTTCATGTATTTCTTTGTTTTTAGCCAACAAAAGTGTGGGGCTGCACCCGGCCCAGCCCCCCACCCGGTTCCGCGGTCCCTGTTCAAGAAGTGTCTTAACTCATGTTAGATCCTATGCACCCGTACGAAACTAGACAAGTTAAAATTACCACTAGATAACGAGTGTAATACAATTATATTTTGTGAAAGCATAATGTTACCCTATAATTTATAAATGTGTGTGAAATATCTTAATATTAACCTGTTAATCATGTTTGCTCCTCTCTGTAGTCATATGAAACCTGCTAGCAGACATCGTTTTTTTGTGCGTGCCAAATGTTGCTTATGAAACTTGTTTGATAAATTGTATTTATTAAAGCATTAAAGCTTAAAGGGGCCCTGCAAACCAAATGCTTGTGGACTTCTGTTCATCTGTATTAGTGTACACATTAAATATTTGTAAACGGTTTGACCTAAAAAAATGTTTGTATATTTTTAAACATTTTATCATTTATTTTTCTTCATGTTGCTAAGCCCCACCTCCTAAAAAACCCTCCAGAGTAAATTCTATTGTTGACCTGTTGTGACATCATCTGTCAATCACTGGTCAGCTACCATGCGATTAACAAAATGTGAAAGTACAAAAAGAACATCCACACAAAAGCATGCCCTCCATACCTCCATGCAATAGCTAAGACAGTGATTTTCTTCTGACATAGCAACAGCTATTGAAATTGAAGGTGTGTGAGTTGGTATTATATTCAACCGTGTGATACTATTGTGATTAGGCACTCAGCTTGGGTGAAGGTTACTTCTTTGTAACTGAGTAGTGAATGGCTGATGATGTCACAACAGGTCAACAATAGAATTCTACTCTCGAGAGGTTTTCAGAAGTGGGGGCTTCACAATGGAGAAAATAATTATTAAAATGTTTTAAAATAAACAAAATGTGTTTGGGTCAAATGGTTTACAAATAGTTGTGAACACCAAGAGAGATGAACAGAAGATAACATGCGTTTAGTTTGCCTGGCCCCTTTAAACAGTGGCAAGCTTTATATTGCCATTGAAAGATAGGTGACAAACTACTTAGCAAAGTATTTTCTTTTCTTTTTCTATTGAGACTGTTGTAGATATTTGTAAGACTACTGATGCCTTGAAATGCCGCGTGTGCTATATACCTGCAGGGGGGGGGGGGGGGGGGGTAGTATACCGCTTTGTTTTGACATACGAGATAAATGATTGCTTGTAGTTGTACGGCTAAATATCCATAGAGCTATAATTACAGCCCTATGGAATCTTTCATACGGTATGCAGGCGGTGGCCATCACAGATGTCAGTGTGGGCGATCGTTAGACCAAATGAGAATTAGACTAAATGGTCATTAGCCGAAATAGTGTTTAGACGAAATGGCATTGGACGAACTGCTTTTAGACCAAGTGGAAAATAGACCTATTGGTATTAGACGAAATGGTAATAGACCAAATGGTAATAGACTAAATGGATATTAGACCACATGGTTATAGACCAAACGGTAATTAGACGAATTGCATATAGACCAAGTGAAGAGTAGCCTAACTGAGAAGACGAACTGGTATTAGTGATAATAGGCGAAACGAGGAAAAAAAAAGTAGACGAAGTGACAATTGGCCCATTTGGAGATTAGACGGAACGGCAATTGCCTAAATGGGCATTATACCTAGTGACGACTAGACCAAATGGGTTTAGCCGAAGTGGAGTTAGACGAAATGATGATTAGACCAAGTGGTATTAGACCAAGTGAATATAAACCCGCCGCTCTACCATATTCCCATTAGTGGCGATTTTTACGACGAACTACAACGAATCAGAACGAATCATTACTCTGTCACATTCATTTATACCATGGACTTTTCACACATCACGCAATGGACATATCAGATCATAGTAATACACAAAATATCAATCATTCTTAAACGTTTGCACATGTCCAACAAAGTTAATAGATCCTAGGGGCGGATCTAACTTTTTGCTAAGAGGGGGGTGGTGACTCAATGACGATGCGGAGCATCGTCCACGAGCCGCGAAGCGGCGATTTTTTTGGCTATTTTAAGATGAGTGATGTTTTCCACATCACATTTTCACTTGGCAGCCCAAGGGGGGGGGGGGGGGGTTAAACCCCCTAACCCCCTAACCCCCCCCCCCCCCCCCCCATAGATCAGCCACTGGATCCCGTTTAGGAATAAAACATTAGGATTATTCGCTGGAAAATAAAATGGCTGGGGCATAAGAATGCCACCAGATAATGGTACGGCATTTACTCGTATGTTTTAACTTAACACGTCGTTCTGATCAACATTTTGTGTTACACTAATACATCTGACGTTATGGGGCCTATGTTACATTAATTAAACTGTTATTCACTATCGGTTAGAACTTATAGAAGGGGCAAGAAGTGTAAGACAGTTTAAGGCTTAAAGGGATAGTTGAAGCTTGGTAAAGAGAGTACAGTTTTGGTCAAACTGAACTTTAGTAACCAAAACTGACACCATTACATTACAAACTGATGGTTAACTTATAACTCCACCATGCTCAAAAAAAGCTTGTTATCATTAATAAAAGAGCCGTTAAAACTCAAGAGGGCACTCTCTAAACACTCATCTGTTTCAACCATTTTAAATAAAATACTGTGCATGTTATGTTATGTTTCGTTGATAGATAGAGAGATAATCAACAACTATTTAAAAACCTCTTTTGTAAAATTTTGGAAAAGAGGAAGCATTTAAACAAAAATGTAACGGCTGGTTCAAAATTATCGAATGCTTGTGGGGCCCCACATTTATTACAAATGGCTATGTTTATGGATATTCAGCCATTTCTGAACCGATTTTGATCAAATGAAGTTTATTCTGTCATTAGAATATCATGCCTTTTCAAATTTTACACTCATATTGTGTATTATATACTATCTCACAACAAAATTATTTTGTGAAGCGCCCTCTATACCAAAACTCAACTATCCCTTTAACATACGAGAAACCTCTAAAACCTCAGATCGGTCTAACACAAATGTTGCTCAGAACGTGTACAAAAAATTGTGTAAGCAATGTAGATCACCCCAGAGCATTCTTACCTTTCAGTGAATACCAGTGCATATATGTAAAGCCAGTGCATACATTCTTTATAGAACACATGTTGATCAAGGGCCCCGTTGCAGAAAGAGATACAATCGATAGTAAGTTGGAATATATATTGATAGGTATTTGGTATGGGATGAACATATAAATAATTTATGCTCTGTACTTCGTAGGAAAGTAGGAATTTTGTATAGACTACGACACTTTGTTCCTAAACAAGTCCTTGTATTACTATATTATTCGTTTATTCAGTCACACTTAGCTTACGGCCTTGAAGTCTGGGGAAGTGCACCTTTGATGTTGATGAACAAAATATTGGTGTTACAAAAAATGGCTTTAAGAGCAATTACTTTGAATAATAGAATGGCCTCATCCTCCCCATTGTTTTATTCATTAGGTATATTAGATGTGTTTAAGCTGTATAAATTATTAGTAACAAATTTTATATTTAAGCTGATTTATAAACATTTACCACACTCAGTGCTTGAATATTATACCTTTTTTGAAAACTCTTATAATATAAGACAAAAAGATGGAAATATTTTGGTTAAGCCTAAGATGAGAACAGAGCATGGAAAAAACTTCAATCTCATTTCAGGGGTCTGATATTTGGAACAGTATGCCTTTGGAGATACGAAGACTTGATAGACTCCACCTTATTAAGATAAATGTAAACAAGTATTTATTGAGTCATTAAGTCTCATAATCTTTTGTGATTTGCTGCCAAAGATTTTGTATTCTGTTGAAAAGATTTGATATGTTTAATATAATCTCATAGCTTAGTTGTTCTTAGTGGGTGAATGTCCACTATTGTAAATACTTAGAATAGACTCTTATTTAATCATAGTTTCTTGCCTCATTTAAATGTAAGTCATTTAGTCATGTACAAAGGGTCCTACGCCCCACTAGCAATAGCTGCTATTTATGTAGGGTCCTTTTACCAATTTGTTTGTATGTTAACATTTCTTATATACATGTATGATTGTTGTTATATACTTGAACCTTTTGGTAATAAAATTATTCATTCATTCATTCAAAATTAGATGTAAGTCATATCTTTATGTTCTAAGTGCGCAAATCTGATGAAATCGGGTGAAATCCATGGATTTTCTGACTTACAATGAACTGTTACTAACAATTGATTGTATCTCTTTCTGTAACGGGGCCCACAGCGTGGTAAGGTTTAAAGATAGAAGCGAGCTCGTCAAACAAAAATGTATTGTTCATTTATTGTGCTTATTCCATTAGTAAGACCTGCCCTTTTATTTTATTTTTTTTGTATAAAAAAATAACATTGACCTTATATAAAGTATAATCACGTGGTATCCATGATCTCTTGGATCAAAACAATCGTTAATTTTATTTAGTAATTGTATCTAAGAACGGTGATGTTAACCAGAATCTTACCTTTAACTGCTACAAAGAAGTTGCAAGTTGGTTGGTTACCAATTGGATCTCCGGTAGTGGCTGTGACGGTGTAGAGGCCTATGGCATACCAACCAGGTGATTGGTCAGTTGTGACGATAACCTGACCAGAACCATACATAGTGGTAGCAGTGGGTTTAGTCCAGTTGACTAAAGCAGACGACGCACCAGATGCAACAACTGCGATGACGTCATCAGGACAGAAAATGACGGGAGCAACTGGAATTAAACAGCAAAATAATGTAATATATCAAAGGGTTAACATGCTACAAATGTATTAAAGACAATATCTTCATTTTGCACTTTGCAGGCATCATCACGTTCAGTACAATCTTCAAAGAACCACAATGGTTTATGTAGGTAATGAAATTAATTTTTAAAGTGATCCAGGGTTTAAAAATGCATGATAAGACTGCAGGTTTGTAGTAAATCGCAGAACTGCTCGTCTCACTCTTTAGTAAGAGCCCGAACTTAATCTTGTTGAGTATGGAGAAGGTTGCCTCTGCCATTGATGGCTCGGGCTAGGACATCCCAGGCATGCTCCAAAGGGCTCGTGTCAGGGCAAGAAGCAGGCCATAGTAACTGCTGAAATCCCTTCTCATCAATACATTCTCTAACATAGAGTTGTTTGTTTTCCTTGTCGTCATTCATGGGTTAGTATTATCTGACCAGGGATTGTCGGGAAGCAATATATGTTAGATGTATATAGTATAACCCATCATTACCCTAAACCTAACTTAAACTATATTAAACTCCTATCATCCTATGAACAGACACGTGATAATTGACCCGATCAAGATGGATCAACGTTTCCAGTGTCCGTTTCGGGACAAGTCTGTGACAAGAGAACTTTGTAACCGAGTATTTTCGGAACATGTCCAGGATGGATTAACATTTTCCCCCTACTCATACTCATACTGTAGAGTTATATTTAATTAAATTGTAATCGTTTTTTAAATCATAACATCATTAATGAAAAGAGAAGGGACAAGTACAACACCATACAAATGTGTTTCCAAGAAATCGTTTAACTTATAGGGATGCT
This sequence comes from Echinarachnius parma, assembly GCA_037951105.1. Classification (NCBI taxonomy): domain Eukaryota; kingdom Metazoa; phylum Echinodermata; class Echinoidea; order Clypeasteroida; family Echinarachniidae; genus Echinarachnius; species Echinarachnius parma. The sequence continues at coordinate 10,997 of JBAMJV010011486.1, read as the reverse complement.
AGAAAATTAAGCACAGCTTATTACGTGGCAAAACATGAACGCTGAAATTCCAAAATAAACTCATAGTTGATGCCATTTGTATCAAAAGAGAGAGTCGCTGATCAATTACCTCGCACATGAATGTCAAAGGAGCAAGAAGCTGCATGTCCCCACCCATCAGTCGCAGTGTAGGTGATCGAAGTGCCGCCAATCTGAAAAGAATCTCCAGGCAGGTGGGTTGATGTCAGAATCACGTTACCAGAGTTGTCCGAAGCCAAAGGGGGTGTCCACGTCACAGTTACAGGTGATTCCCCATAGTTTGCGTAAAACTCCATGCTACCTGGACAACCGCTGATTGTTGGACTCTCATCATCTATAGGTTAATAATTAGGATACAAACCATAATTGAACATGTGATTTAGATGATGATCAACTTGTTTTGTAGTATTCACTTTGGGCACAAAGCAGGAGTATGTTGCAGTCGCGTTTCAATAATCTTTGTTCACGTGCAGGTTTACAATATACACATTCGACAGATATAATATCTTCTGAAGATTTAAAATTGGAAGGTAATAACAGCTCATTTACAAAACAATTGACAGTTGGGTCAGAATTTACATCATACCTAAATGAGTGCGGACATATTATCCCCGATTCAAATTAATAACCATAATTTACAGGAGATATATTTTCCCACTTCTGAGTAAACCTATGCTTATGGATCCACATAATATATTTCCCATAAATATTAGATTAAACAAAAGAAAAGTAAAATGAATATCATTCATATGCAATCTTACCATTCACACGCACGTTAAAGTCACAGATTGCTTCATTCCCCGCACCATCTAAAGCCCTGTATGTGATCCTAACCCCTCCAATTAAATATGCCTCCCCGGGTCCATGGGTTGGTGGATAAGAAATGACTGAGTGCGAGTTATCCGAAGCTATAGGAGTGATCCAGTCCACAGTTGCATAGGGTTTCCCGGGGTCCGTGTCCACATGTTGGTCACTCGGACAACTGTCGAATGAGGGATTTTCAACATCTATACAGGGAGCGTGAAAGAAATGTGACTTTCATTATCAATTACCGTTATCAATGATTACCTGTATCACTGATGAGGGCCTTTGGAAAGACCCATTTCGAGAGACGTAGGAGCATATAGCTTTTAATCCTAGTGGGATATGCGTGAGGACAGAATTGCTGTTGTATATAATCGTAGAGTACCGGTGTAACATCCAACGTGTCATACGAGTGTAAAATTCCTGCTGGAGCATAATTTTATGTTTCCTCTACATAGATGCATGACTATAAAGTGACAAAATAATGCCTAAGCACTCTAGAGCCGAAGGTGGCTCCTATATAGTGACATTTGCATTTGTTAGTTAACTTTGTCAAATACAGTACTATCGAAATCAGTCATAGCTTAAAAGTTTCTCTTTCACCTAATTCTTGTCTAGCCTATGGTAATAGAAAAATAATGACATGGGTTGATTTTGTTTTTCTTTAAATTTCTCCCTAATTAATGTAGATGGAGATTTAATATGATTGAATTGGAAAGCTTGCATGAAATCTTTTCTAACGTCAATATCAATGAGCTGGAGGGGGTAAAATCCGACATCAATGTTCTCTTTTTATAAATTAGTTAAACAGTGTCCTTTTTTTAGACTATCACACATCATTCAGAAGAATCTTGCAATGATAACATTGGCATATATATATATATTGACTAAAAATGTCAAATACCATTTTCGGAAAACCGTATGAAGTTAATGGATCGCTTGAAGTAGCATAAACTCTGTCGTTATTTGTTAACGTGTGTGACAATTATACATTTCAATGTTATATATATTATACACTTCTTTTGGTCCTGCGTGACCGGTAATATTTTGCCTCCCTTTGTTCATGTGTGTTAACCGAGTATGGTGGCTTAGCGGTTAGAGCGTCCGCCTCATGCACGGGAGGTCCCGGGTTCGAACCCAGACCGGGTCATATATACCAAATACCTTAAAACTAGCCAGGCGCTCGGCATTAATAGAATGGAGAAGGGAAAGTTAATCACCCGAGTTACCAGAGGACTGGCCCCCTTCTATAGCTTTCGCTACATTTAGTAGACGTGTGGCCTAGGGCTAACGAATCGGAGATAGGCGCCGCCTTATGTGCCAACATTGGCACGGGAAGGACTTTAACATTTGTTGTGTGCATGTGTTAATGTGTAAAAGAGAGGCATCACAAGTGATGATGATGAATGCAAACAGGATACATCTATGGAACAAAGATGTCTCCCCTCGCCGGTGAATCCACCTCATTCGACACTAAATATTTCAGACATTTAATGTGGAATAGTAGTGAGTAACTTACCCATTACAATCACGGTGAAGTTACAGATTGCTTCATTCCCCGCATCATCTAAAGCCGTGTAATTGACTGGAGTATGTCCAATGGGGAACGCTTCTCCGGGACCAGGGCTTGGTAGATGCAGACTTACAGGTATCTCCGAGTTGTCAGAAGCTATAGGAGGGGTCCAAGTCACATTCGCATAAGGTTTCCCTTTAGTCGTGTTCACTAGTAGGTCACCCGGACAATGGCTGAATGAGGGACTTTCTGCATCTATACAGGAAACGTAATAAAGTATGTTACTTCGATTATGATTAATCTGTGTCATCATGGTCATCTTGGTCATCTTGGCCCGGTCACTATTCTAGAGAGGCTTTTTGGAAGAACGTTAATGAACCTACAGTTTAAAATCCCTATTACATTAATACAGTAGATGAAGTAGGTTTTGGGTAGTTCGTAGCTTGGTGGTATTTAATAGAGCACATGGGTCAGCAGCTCAGGACCCCGTTGTAGAAAAAAGATAAAATTGAGGACTGATTGTAAGTTACACATTGTAAGTGAGATAATATTCGCCGATCTAATTGGTTGAAATGCGCAAATCTTCTTGCTTGCAATTAATTGTAAGTTACAATCGTTTTTTTTAAATGTATTTCTTCAACGGGGGCCTGGTGTTTTGGATTCCATTATAAACATGTTAATGAGGGCAACTAAAGCTGGAGTAATTTTCAGCTGCAGAAGCTCCAGTTACAGTTTCATTTGTCAACTACCACGACATTTTAACAACCATGACAACCATTTCAGAATATACTCGAAATTATGAAATAATGCCGTTAATTTTATGTAATTGGATCCGAAAAGCCTGAGTTAAAAAATTACAGGGCTACACATCCACAAATGACATTTGCATTGCATTGTCATGTTTATTTTCTTTAAATGAAACATATTGAAGGGATAGTTGAGTTTTGGTATAGAGGGCGCTACGCAAAATAATGTTGTTCTGAGATAATTAAAACTGAGGGTCAAATTTGAAAGAGGATACAATTTTAATGACAGAATAAACTTTATTCGATTAAAATCGGTTTAAAAATGGCTAAAATATCCATAAACATAACCATTTAAAATAAATGTGAGGCCCCACAATTATTCGATAATTTTGAACCAACCGTTACATTTTTGTTAAATGCTTCCTTTTTTCAAAAATTTACAAAAGAGGTTTATAAATAGTTGTTGATTATCTCTCTATCTAATCATTTAAATCTAATTATTTAAAATGTTTGAAACCAATAAGTTTTTAGAACGCTCCCTCTTGAATTTGATAACAACCTTTTTACGTGTCGTTTGTATTTTGTTATTATTTTCGAGCATAGTGGAGGTATAACTAATAGTTTAGTGCAAATTTTGGTAAGTCAAATTTTGTTTGACATAAACTGTACTCTCTTTACCAAAACTCAACTATCCCTTCAAAAAACATATGTGGAAATGTTTGTTTTTAAGTGAATTATGTATGCAGTAATAATGAATTTCGAATTGCTGAAAGTCTGTGTTGAAAAAATGTTTTGTAAAATAATATTTGGCATGAATTTGAACACGATATCATTGCTCCTGTTGACATACACGGCCGTGTGCAATGGAAAGTGCATGTTATGATTGTTGATAGGCTTGGATAAATCTTTTCTACAGGGTTATTTATTCTGGGTGATGTAACGCTGAAACGAAAAGTTTCCTTTTGGTAAGCAGAAAATGGAGTTGATGGAAAACAATCAGATATCCGATAATAAACGTTTTAAAAGAAGACTTTATTGACGAATTAAACAAATATATTTTGTTTTGTATACCATCGACGGTTAATCTACACAAACATTTCAACTGTATAACCTTCAATAAGGTCTGCATTTCTATTTCAAAAGTATCTGATTAACTAAGTATTGCAAAGTAAACGAGGTAAATTACTTTTTCTCACGTTTTGGGTCTGTTTATGTAGTGCGTGTTCTCAATAAACGGGGGTCTATGAGGTCACATGGGGAGTTACCAATGTTGTCGTATAATGCTAAAGATTGTATCAAAGTATACCACCACATTTCGGGTAATTTTATTGTTGATATTGCGGATATTTTTTGTAATGTTCTTGTCTATTTTTGTAGCGAGCAAATAGAAAGAAAATAATGAATTGATATATTAAATATAAATTTTATATTACATGTTTGGTTTTACTCAGTGGATTGGCCTACGGTGACTTTCATGAGAAACGTATATTATTGCATCCGTGACGTAATGGATTTTGAGGATCGTTCCATAACTCGTCGATTATTTATGTTTTTTAAAAATCAAATATGGGAAAAGTTAAAGGTTTTTATTTGTATGGAATGGTTTTCTAAAATCATGATTTGAATTATCAAAGTAGTGCATTTCGCCAATGAAGCCTTCTTTTAAAACTAAGCGATTTTTAGTATTTTGTATAATTTAAGACAGAATATTTAACGAAAATGCTAATTATCGTGGTTAAGTTATAAATGTAGCAATTTACAAATGGCGTTTTGACTGAAATCTAGTACGTAGTCATCTTAGCTGGCTCTGAGCTAAATCAATGTAAACTTACCCGAAACAACCACGATGATGGCACAGAAAGCCTTATTTCCGGAAGGGTCTTCAACCCTGTATTTGACTCGATTACGTCCGATATAAAATGGAGATCCAGGCGGATTGCCTTCAAGTAAAAATAGATCCACCGGGCCAGAGTTATCCGACGCTGTCGGAACTGTCCAAGTAACATTTCTCTTAAAAGGTTTTCCAGGATCTGCTTCCACCTCTATCTTGCCAGGACATCCTTTGATTTTGGGAATCTCATTATCTATTGAAATCAAAATTGCATTTAAACGTTCGTGGTAGAGTACACATTTTGTTTGGAGTTAACATAAATAAAGATTACCATGAATCATGTTTCAATTTCCTTTCAACTGTATAAATACACGTCCCTCCGCTATACATTAGTTGATTATGGAATCATCAACATCTATACTAAGCAATATGGCATTGAAACATCGTTGGTGAATGTTAATATTATATGACTATATATAACCTACTACAAAGTTGCCTATTTACATGAGGGACCACAAAAGTCACTCAACCCCCTCCCCCACCTTCCCCAAATAATGTACAAACCCAACGCAAATGACAGATTTAAAATGTATGTCTAGAAATAAACACATTTTCAATGTGGTTATTATATATCAAAAAGGAACACTTTACATTTTGAAAGACAGATACTCCACTTTTCTAACGAAACTAATATAAACTAGATGAACTATCTTTATACTTACGAATTAATATTTCACCATCATAATAATGTATTCTATTACGATTTCGTTTTAATAAGCCGTAATTTATTTCTTTAAAATATGAGCATACGAGCATTTGTTTGAAATTGGTAATCACACATTGTGGAAGATTTGTTATCAATTCATACAAATCGAATTGAGTTTAACAGGTTTAAAAGGGTTTTTGAAATGAAACCGCATTTACGTACCAACCACAGATACGGTAAAGCTGCAGAAAGTTTCATTTCGTGTAGGGTCCGAAACAGTGTAGTTGACCAAGGTTGTTCCTATGGGGAACGGATGTCCAGGATCAAAGTTTGACCGTAGATCTACCTGGTCACCGTTTACCGAGGGGGCTGTAGGAACTGTCCAACTGACGTTAGCTGTGGCGATCCCAGCGTCCGTGTTCACGCTGATATCATCCGGGCAACCGCTGATAGATTTTTCAGATAGGCTTTTTTCAACTGCAAATCAATAATAAAAAATACATAAATTGAAATGTATTTACGTTTAGGTAATTAGACCTAACGCAGTCGTGGATGTTAATAATGCATGCGCTCTACTAATTTCACCACACTACTAGTCGTATACCACTATTATTGCGACTGTTATCAACAATCTTTGCAAGGTACAGAAAACTGAATGTAATAATTACAAGATCACATAATGTTCAAAACAAAATAAAGCTTGTCTGATCAAAACCCGTTCCAGAACGGCTGAAAATATCATCAAATTATGTATTTTGAATCAGGCGTTTACGTTAGTTCGTCATTAATATTGGAAATGGATATTTTAAATCGGTTTAAAAGAAACAAAACAAAACAGACACGTTCTTGACAGTCTACCAGTACGTGTCTTCAAACTGATTTTGATATGTTGTGATATGAACGTTCATTCCGGAAAAGAAGACGCATTTATAATTTGTGAAGAAAATGAGCCTGATTCTCCAAGGCGTGTGAAAATGCCTGGTTATGTTAACGGCTGACTTTTGAATAAAAGGGGATTTTTTAAATTCAATTTTATCATGATATAATCATGTGTTGCTAATGACAACACATCAGTTTCAGCGACTAGCATCGAGTTGGACCAGATATTTTCTTTCCATCTAGCTCATGGTGCTAAAGTAACCATCGGCTAAATGTAATACTCCCCTGAACTTTTCGACCGCTTATAATACCTGATAGGTAAGTGACGTCTCGGACAGTTGTCACGGTGTCACATGCGTCACAGCTCACGGGACAGTTGGTTCTCATCCATTCCCGGTTTTTGTCGCACTCGCCAGCGTACGCCCAGCTTCCACAATTGTCCTCTGTATCGACGCAATCTGAAAAATCACAGTTGGTGAACATTTTTCATCTGAATGATCATATTTATTACTTTTGGGACGATGGGCAGGTAGGACTATGTTCAATTATTCCTTGCATTTTCCTGTCATGCGTTTGCGTGTGTGTAACAGTCAGTAGAGAGGCACGTGCCCCCAACAATTTGAAGAAGAACAAAATACAAAAGGATATTGGGTAAAATTATGTTAACATACAAAAAGGTACATAAGACGTGTCCCTGTTAATTCGTGTGCCCCCCCCCCCCCCCCCCCACCCTCATCAGTCCGACAACGCTTGGCTACTGATAATGGTTGTACTAAATACTGAAAACATAGTTAAATTTGTTTGATCTTACCATCTGTAATAGTGACAGGGTACACGGTGTATGTAGTGTTGCACGACTCGCAGCTAACAGGACAGTTGGCTTTCATCCACGTTGGGTTTTTGTCACACTCGTTAGCCTCCGCCCAGGTACTACAGCCCTCCTCCGTGTCGGTACAGCCTGAAAACAAATCATGCAGACGAATAAATGCTCATTTCATTCCCTCAGCAATTCATAAGTGCGATTACATTCTTTCAAGGGAGTATCCGTGATTTACAAATCACCTGAACAGTAACTGTGTTGTCACGTTCAAAAACAGACAAAGGAATGAACAATCGTGTATTTCTGTTTCATGAGGGTATTCGGTTCCCTTGCCATTCTGATCATATGAGGAAAACAACCAGACATGAAAAACCACCAGAGACCCCAGTGAGTTCGATTCATTTATACAAATTTACTAGATTAATTTAAGCATTTCTAACACTCTAACCGAGTTCAACTAATTATCATGCATATAGTTACATGCAAACTGAAATAATCAATGCTCAAGTTATATACGCGGGGGTGATCAAGTACCATGATGTACTACTAAAACATGTGTATTTTGTATGGGTGGGGATAGACAGAAAAATCCACCTCGTTATGATGACGTCATAATTAAAAGACCCTCATAACTTATGAGGGTCTTTTAATTATGACGTCATACTATCCACCCCCATCCCATTCGTACTGTCACGGAGCGAACCGGCTAATAACCAGCCGCACGATATATATGACAGGTCAAATATGTGCCGCAGCGCGCGAGCATCGATAACACAGGGGTTCAGCACTCGCACGCGTACGTTATGAATAATTCATTTAAAAAATTGCGAGTTTTACAACGAAAAAGGTCAATAAAACGTACCAGACAGAGATTGATTTAGTAAGTGATGAACTTGACTTATAAATGAATACTTTTACTTTACTTTTGTGACATTTTGGGACATTGTCAATTTGATAGGTGGTGAATTGGGATACTTTTACACTTGTTTTTGATTGATTTTGTTGCTTCGAAGCCTTTCGTCACACAAGCGAATAGCCAATACTTCAGACTATGTAGAGAACGGGTAAGAAAAAAAAATCGCCAAAGAACACTCGAAACATTGGCTGATATTTCGGACTAGGGTGGGGAATGCTAAATTTGCCAAGGTCATCGGATTACAATGATTTTCTCTATACTATCGTTGAGCGGCTTGAGCGCCTAAATTGATACTGATTATTTTGATGGCGATTCCACATAGCTCTTCTTACGTTACGCCCTGTAGATTTGGAAAATCAAAATGTCCAGAGAAAAGTCAATATCTTAAAGTGGGTGGTATTAAAGGCTGACATACGTTGGAATATACAGGGCACTGTACATATATGCAACACTACGGTTCCAGGTTGTATTTGGTGGAAGTGATGTGGCAAGATTGGTAGAGCTCGTGCTTTCCGATCGTGAGATCCCGAGTTCGAACCCAGCCCACTCCGTTTGTCCTTCAGCAAGGCATTTAATCCACATTGCTGCTCTCTACCCAGGTGTATACATGGGTACCTGGTCTGGTGAAAATAAGCTTGGTGCACCGATATGGTTGCCCGCGGCTAGTATGCTCCCCGGGGAGTTGAGAATGTGTACAAGATAATTGTGCGGGTCTGAAATGTACCAAATGACCAGGGATAATAATAAGCGCTTAGAGGCTGTTCTGCATTAGGCGCTATACAAATACGATCTATTATATTATTATTTCGCACGGTGAGCAAGGCGTGACTTGGCGGCAGCAAGATATGACACAATGGCATCTGATTAGCGAATCTTAACAACCCTTACTGAATCTTACCCTTTACTTCGACAAGAAAAGTGCAAGTCGTCTCGATCCCAACAGAGTTCACCGCAGAGGCGGTGACGGTCCGAAGGCCAATGTAGTACCAACCAGGTGATTGGTCAGTTGTGACATTCACCTGGCCAGATCCATCCGTAGCTGTAAGCTGCATCCATTCGACCAGAGCCGACATCTCACCCGCTGCAGCAACTCCAACTACTTTTTCAGGACACGCGATGACTGGATCAACTACGCCTTTTGGTTATAACAACAAAGCGACAGTGCTGTAGTCGAGTCCACAAGTTCCGAGTCCGAGTCCCCAACGAAATAGCATGTTCCCATATGTTTTACATAGGGACTCGGCTCCGAGTCCGAGTCACGAGACCATCAACAGCGAGTCCAAGTCCGGACTCGACTACAGCACTGCAAAGCGACATACTGATTAACGGTTTAACGTCTTAAAGATACAGCGCAGTTGATCATTAGTACACGGGACTGAAGATAAAGATTTTTCTTCTGTAATTGTGACCCACCAAGTGACCGGAAATATCCGTAGTTATCGACTCGTTCCATGAAGTTGGCCATTGTAGTGAATGCGTTCGGTGTACGCGTGGCATGTAATGAAAGCGTAACAGCAAGTGTGATCTATGAAAGTTTGCATACATAAATTCCAAGTTCTAATTTCTGCTAATAACTGCGGCTGGCTCCACTAACCGCCTTCACCATTCATTAGACATGCTATATAGGGTGGTAGGGAAAATTCGTATGAATATCAAAGAAAACACCACTTTTAAGAGAGTATTTCGGACGTATTATTAGTCATCACGTTCAATTGTGTTGGTCTCTTTATCATGATAATTATCATTGCCGACTGCACGTGTCTTTACAACAGAAGTGGTAGACTAAAAATAAAAACGACGATTATGACAACACATGGCATGTAACAACAACTTTTGGTTAATGAAAAAAGATATATGTGTTGATCATACGATATATAATCCCATTGCCTACGCCTATACGGGAACGTTGTGGGCCCTATCTATGTAAACTCTTTGACGATTGTAATAGCTAGTAGGGAACAGGTTCAGTATCACGTAGTTGACAAGATGTCCCACGGAGACAGAAATGTAATGCAACATAATACAACGTCGCCACTGACATCTCATTTGATGTGCTTCTATAGCTTACATATTATCAACTGAAGACAGTAGTCAACATGGACAGTGTCCATGATAACATATTATCTCTTTATGATTTTGTTATAATTAATTACTAGTGATGTTCCTTAATGTACTTATCTTGTTTAATCTATCCTCATGCAATTAACTTTATTACAGTCGATATGTCATCAGTACCTATGTGAACAGCCCGACTCTCGCCTTTTTCTTGTAGTCTGGTTAACTTTAGATGTCATATCCTAAATAAAGCAAATGCTTACCAGTACCCGATGACCTATGTACACAAGGTCTAAAGGGATCTTAACATCTCGAAGGAAATATGTTAAATAGTTTTATAATATATTACCTGCGCCAAAACAACGTACTCCTGCAGCTTCAATGTGGACACAGTCGTGAACTCCGAGACCAGGGTTAAGACACGACGCAATGTTTGATTCGTTCCCGATGCACTGGACCTCATCCAGCACGATGCCGCCTGTTCCTGGTCCAAATCCGGCAGCAAGTGCTACAAAGGCAGTCCCCGTCTCGCCAAGACCAAGACTTCTGCAGACGACGCCAGCATCGATGTCGTCCCAGTTGTCGTCGCAGATAGTTCCCCAGGCTCCGTTGTAGTATACCTCAACCCGACCCTCATTGGCGCTAGCACCACCCGACAGACGAGTTTGAATCTCTGTGACTATAGAAGAATCATGATATCAAAAAAGAC
>JBAMJV010011485.1:0-29916 GCA_037951105.1 Echinarachnius parma | reverse complement strand
CCATGCCAGAGGTAAGTCATCATAATCTTCAGAGTCGGTATAGGGGGCCTTAACTTTCGATCCTAGCAGAATCTTCATCAGAGGCTAAATGACGCAGATGACATATAAAGAGTCTTGCTGCCTGACTGGTGTTTCAAATGTTCTGTGTCTCTGCCTCCTCTCTCTACCTGTTCATGTATGTGTTCAAGTGTCTTAATTGATATGTGTCCAATATGTACATGCCATTTGTGTCATTTAGCCACTGACAAAGATTCTGCTAGGGTTAAAGCTTAGGCCCCTACTGAGTCCCAGTGTTATTCATAGTTATACATGTTTCAGCAGATTAGAAGATAAGAGAAATAAAATATGACTGTGGCGGTATTTGAACCAGTGACTCCTAAGAGTGCCAGGCTGAACTGCATTTTTTGTTAAAGCACTTTTAAAAATCTGTAGATGTCAATTCCCTTTTTTGTTTGCAAAGTTTTACCATCATGTTTCAAACAGAGGATGTATAAACTTAAAGGGTACCACCACCCAAAAATAATATTCTTATTAAAGAAAGGTAACATCTTTAGTATTCCATTCCATCAACAAGTTCACAAAAATATGTTTCCAGAAAAAAAATGTATAATTGGAAAACGCATCACCATTCTAAAGCATGCGTTCATGCGGTCTGAATTGCAAAGACTAATGTGTGCAGAGCGACGAATCGCCCGGGAATCTATTGTCTACAAACGTACGCGTGAATAGCATTGGCGCACTCGCAAATGGTTGGCCCGTATGGAACCAGGAAAAGTAGTGTTCCGTAAGTGGTGGAAATTAATTGCTTTGTTTATGAATTACACAACCCTTTGCAAAATGTTGGGTATCTATTTGATATCACAAAACGGTACCAAAACATATAATAATGTGTTGTTATTTGACTGGTGGTCCCCTTTAAGCCCGGCGCAGCCAGAGCCGACTCGACCCGATCTGATCCGATTGGTTTTCAGTCGGATCTGCTCTGTGTGCATTGCCTGATTCAACATATTGAATCGGTTGCGACTGAATCGGACCGACTTTGGCTTTCAGTCGGGTCGGGTCAGATCGGGTTCGAGTCTGCTCACTCTGCGCCGGGCTTAATGAATTATCATTCAAGACTTTTCATGAAATACAGTCAAACCTGTCTTTATCAGTCACGTATCTATAGTAACCAACCTGCCTATAGTTGCAACCATAAGTTATCTCTATAGAGAAAAACAATGTTCAAGAACCTGTCTATATAGATCACTTCTCTATAGTGGCCACTTTTTGTTTCCCCTATAGGTGGTTAGAACTGGTTACTATACAATGGTTTGATTGTATGTTGAAAATTATGCCCTAAACGTTTGTTTTCTTTTTTTTAAATCCAGGTCACAATAACACCACATGTGTCTGCCCAGAGCCACGGTCCTGAGGTAAGACCATAGATCGTAGGTTGAGAAAGAGAAGGGCGCTAAGTCACTTTTTTTTTACTTAAAGTGACACAGGTAAAGTGTCTAACTCCACAAAAAATACTTGGAGCTTCCTCATTTCTCTTCTGCCGTGTTGTTTAGCTTATGGTAAGAGAAGAATAAAATAGGGTTCGATTTGTTCAAACTTCCCTTTAGTATGAAGATAATAATCATTGAAAATCATTATTTCTAAAGCGTTAGCTAATGCTTTTGATAAAAAGTACAATTGTCCTAGCTGAACACGTCCGCTCGCGTGGGAAATACACCCGACCCACTGAACTTTGAGCCGAGTGCGCGCAAATTCCATGAATTCCTTACCGTCTATATACACGGCCGGGTGCGGATATCGTCAAGATCAAACGGATGATAATTACTGGGACAAATCCACGGCAGGCCATCAGTATTTGGTGATAAAATATGAACTCAATATTCGTTTTTTTCACTTAAAGGGGCCCTGCAACCCAAATGCATGTTGACCTCTGTTCATCTGTATTCGTGTACACATTCAATATTTGTAAACGGTTTGACCCAAATATGTTTTGTATATTTTTAAACATTTTATCATTTATTTGTCTTCATGTTGCTAAGCCCACCTCCTAAAAAACCCTCCAGAGCAAATTCTATTGTTGACCTGCAGTGACATCATTTGTCAATCACTGGTCAGCTACCATGAGATTAACAAAAGATGAAAGTACAAAAAGAACATCCACACAAAAGCATGCCCTGCATACCTCCATGCAATAGCTTAGACAGTGCTTTTCTTCTGACATAGCAACAGCTATTGTAATTGAAGTTGTGTGAGTTGGTATTCTATTCAACCGTGTGATGCTATTTTTTATTTTTATTTTTTTATTAGGCTAATCACAATAGCATGGTAGCTGACCAGTGATTGACAAATGATGTCACTGCAGGTCAATAATAGAATTTGCTCTGGAGGGTTTTTTAGGAGGTGGGGCTTAGCAACATGAAGACAAATAAATGATAAAATGTTTAAAAATATACAAAACATATTTGGGTCAAACCGTTTACAAATATTGAATGTGTACACTAATACAGATGAACAGATGTCAACATGCATTTGGGTTGCAGGGCCCCTTTAGGTAAACAGTGTTCGTTTTCTTTCAAACTTTCACAAATCTTTCAATTGTATATTACAATGATATTGACTTAGGTTTGAAGTCTCAAATGTCTCTTTCGGCAGAATTTTACACTTTACATGCATGCCTTTAAGAGATACTCGTGTGTAATGCTTATTTGGAGCGCTGTAGAAACTTAATGTCGCTCTCTTTAATTGGACATGATAGATATTCCCAAAATTAGAAATAATTATTATCTGAAAATTTGGCATAATTATAGTATAGATGAGTCTCTGACCTACATGATGGTATTCAAATCTTAATTCAGCAAAATATTGACTTTTAAACGCCCTTCTCATTTTCACCCAACCTGATGTAAACTGAGGGATAACAGTAAATAATTCTTATTCAAGTCTTTGTGAATAGTTGAAGTCAATTTGCACTCGTGATACATGTATATGTAACTATGTATTGTTTTGCTTGAATGTACAGAATAATCTTGAGAACAGCTGAGAGAACTTTGTGGCCATCTTAATTTTTACATAAGATGTTTTAATTCTGATGTTTTTTATTTTGTATTATTGCACTGAAAGGTTAAAGGGATAGTTGAGTTCTGGTAAGGAGAGTACAGTTTTGGTGAAACTGAATTTTAGTAACCAAAACCTGCATCATTACATTACAAACTAATAGTTATAACTAGAAAGGAACACAAAATTACAAATGACGTAGTAAAGATCATGTTATCATTCAAAAAGAGCCGTTAAAACGTAAGAGGGCGCTCTCTAAACACTCATCGGTTTCAACCATTTTGAATAAAATATTGTGCATGTGATGCTTTGTTGAAATAGTGATTAGATAGAGAAATAACCAACAACTATTTAAATACCTATTTTGTAACTTTTTTGAAAAGAGGAAGCATTTTTTTGAATTTTTAACGGCTGGTTCAAAATTCTCTAATAAACCCGGGGCCCCGGGCTTATTACAAATTGTTATATTTATGGATATTTCAGCCGTTTCTGAACCGATTTTGATCAAACAAAGATGATTTTATTGTTTAAATATTATGCTCTTTCAAATTTTACACTCAATTTTTCATTACCTCACAAACCAATTAAGTAGTCTAGCGCCCTCTCTACCAAAACTCAACTTTCCCTTTAAAAGGAATTATTTATGTAAGAGAGTCTGAAGATGACAATTGCTCACCTAAACATTTATTGTTACCACATCTACCATAATGATTTGTTATCTGAAATATAGTACATACAGTGTACATGCTTAATTTTGACCAGATTTGCTGCCTACTTCCAAAATTTCAACTTTATCTATAAGCACAATTTTAAACTGTTGATAACAATTAAAAAAGTGCACGTTTTTTTAACACCTAGTTTGAATTAAATTATCACAATTATGTTTAATTTGTATCTGTTTGCAGATTGTTGAAGTATTTATGGAGAACTATAGACGTTATGTATCGGGACAACCACTTAGGAACCAACTGGACTGGTCGGCCAAGTACTAGGCATTAGATGAGAGAAATGCCCAAAGCCATCTTTGATCTTGGAATGCTTGTATATGTACTAGAAGTTGTCCATGTAGAAGTCTATTTTGATATTAGGTAATGATGACCATGACTAATCCAAAGCATAGTGTAATTATTGAACTCATTTCTTTCTTTTTGTACTTATGCATTATACAGTATTAGAGAAATTATCAAAGCCGTCTTTGGTCTTGGAATGCTTGTGCTCGTACTAGAAGTTGCCCATGTACAAGTCTACTTTGATAAAAAAATGGTGACTAATCCAAGGCGCATGTATTGTACAATTGAATAATATACTCTTTTTATGCCTCCGCAACAAAGTAGCCGGAGGCATTATGTTTTTGGGTTGTCCGTCCGTCCGTCCGTAGCCTACGTACGTCTGTACGTCCTGTTCTCATGATCGCATTATCTCAAGAACTTATTGACAAATTCTCACTAAACTTTCATGTACCATGTATCTTGGGGTGCCAATGAATTGAGTTGATTTTGGGGTCATGATGTCAAAGGGCTCAATATAATGATAAATTAGCTTGTAATTGCAAAATCTCGAGAACTGAATATCAGATTTCAATCAAACTTGAATTTATCTCAGGAAGCCATAGAGTGGTGAAGTGTGATGTCATAAATGATGTCATAAACATTTTTTTTTAGAATTTTCAAATTTGAGCTTTATTTTCAGAAAGAGCATAACAAATAATGTTTAAATACCGAAAATCAATTGCATATGTTACGTAGTGGCCGAGATATGCCCATCCAAATTATTTTTTTGTCAATGGGTAATCAGTGTTATAGTGCACTGGTTCCTAATTTTAGGAACCAGTGCACTATAACACTGATTGCCCATTGAAGCAAAATTCATTCGGATGGGAATATCTCAGCCAATACGTAACATATTCAATTGATTTTCGGTATTTGGACATTATTATTAAAGGGGACCACCAGGCAAAGAACAACACATTATTATATGTTTTGGTACCTTTTTGTGATATCAAATAGATACCCAACATTTTGTAAAGGGTTGTGTAATTCATAAACAAAGCAATTAATTTCCACCACTTACGGAACCACTGCTATTTCCTGGTTCCATACGGGCCAACCATTTGCGAGTGCGCCAATGCTATTCACGCGCACGTTTGTAAACAATAGATTCCCGGGCGATTCGTTCGCTCTGCGCACACGTTGCAAATTCACCGCACACATAGCAGTCTGCGTAATTCAGACCGCATGAACGCATGCTTTAGAATGGTGATGCGTTTCCAATTATATATTTTTTTTCTGGAAACATATTTTTGTGAACTTGTTGATGGAATGGAATACTAAAGATGTTACCTTTCTTTAATAAGAATATTATTTTTGGGTGGTGGTACCCTTTAATGTTCTTACGGAAAATGGAGTTCAAATTAAAAACATCGAAAAAGGGGTTTTTATGACATCATGGCTTCTGTACTCTATTGAAGGCATCAGATTTTGGGGTCATGAGGTGAAAGGTCAAGGTCATCGGACTCATCGTGTCAAAGTAGCTTGTATTTGCAATATTTCAAGAACCAGTTGACAAATAACCATCAAACTTGGTACCTTTTGTATCTTGGGGATTTATAAGATTTTGGGGTCATTAGCCAAAGGTCAAGGTCACGGCTCATATATGCAAAATTGCTCGTAATTGTGATATCAGATCTGGTAGATAGATTACTATCAAAATTGAGTTGACAAATTAATTCAGTGCATGTTATTTGGGGAATTGATATATAAATCCGCAATGGCGGAGGCATCATTTTGGGGTCATTAGCCAAAGGTCAAGGTCACGGCTCATATATATGCAAAATTGCTCGTAATTGTGATATATCAGATCTGGTAGATAGATTACTATCAAAATTGAGTTGACAAATTAATTCAGTGCATGTTATTTGGGGAATTGATACATAAATCCACAATCATGGTGGAGGCATCATTTTTGACTGCGCAGTCGAAGATTGATCTAGTTCTTTTCTTTTTTTTCTCACCTTTGTTCTTGTACAAGTATACCTACTGAGTAATGTTGATGACTATGTGAATCAAAAGTAGATTTATATTGTTATTAATATGTTTACAATCTCTAATGAGTTACAAATGACATTATGAAGAATTCTCCAGATTGTTTTAACAAGTATATGCTTTTGCAATTATACTAGTTGTTTTCCTCTTCCTCGAAAGCTAATTTTGAGGAGTGAATTCCGTAATAACTACTTCCTCAAAATTATTTTTTATAATACAGTATATTTGTGAATTATTTGTGATGAATGTAATAACTGCCATGAAATGACATAAAAAAGATTTATGATATGAATTATCATGTTTTATGATATGAAATATGAAATGATATAAAATAGTTTTATGAAATGACTAAGAACTCAATTTTGTACTATGCAGTATTGTCTTTTCTCACGTGGCTGTACAAAGTGCCACGTAGATATTTTGTTTTGGTATTAGGTTTTGTACATGTATCCTATCGTTTATAGAAAAATGTATCTACATGTAGATCATATTGCAGACAATATTGACCATATATCACTATATAAAAGTGAATTTTTATGAGATTATATGATATATATGAGTATATATTGATACATGTATGTATTTGTTATTTTCTTTTTTTTCTTCATTTAATGGATGAACTTAAATGTTTTATGAATTGCTTGATTATGGATCGTGTAAATTTGATGTCGGTGAGAAACACACTTTAACTGTGATCCAAGTACAGCATACATTGTAGTTTTAATACTACATTTATTTTGCTATGAAAATATATGAAACTATGCACACACTGCACTTAATGTATTTTGTTTTCTGTTGATGTAAAGTGGAAATAAATATATCTGAAAAACACACTGCAATTCTTTAAAAAGTTTTGTTACTTTCAAATTCTCTATCATTGTCCGATGCCACGCAAAGTTGCTCTGGGTCCATTTTTGTCAGTTTTAAAACTACATGTATGTATGATATCAGAGAAAAAATACAAGGGAGCTTATCGTGATTTATCCCCAAAAAGGGCACCAAATCAATTTTCATAGAATTTAGTGCATACAAGCATTAAACAGCTTGAGAAAAATTTGCATAAAAAACAAATCCCCATGACTTATGTTAATGCTGACCCCCCCTCCCCCCCCACATCACACACACTAAACGATTCCCTACTTTTTTGGTTGATAACAGTATTTTCATGAACATATTAAAGGGACTGATTATTAATGTATGCATGACTGCAATAATCCTTCAAAGGGCGGGAATTCCAGGCCAGAATAAATGATTGCCTAACGTTATAAAGATGGGAGGAAATAAATTGACACTTTTCATCAGAATCTGACAGGCAACCAGAGAGCATGCCTATTTGAACATCCTGTAAAATTGAACAATCATTTTGAAAAATGTTTGCTAATTTTGTTTAATTTTTAATTTTTGCAATTATTTTGTTCGTCTTGCTAAGCCCACCTCTTAAAAAAATTCAAAGCGTGAAATTCTGCTTGTGACCTCTGTCAATCACAACTCAGTTACTTATAAGATGAACAACGCACCTTCGCCCAAGATGAGCGACTGCATGCTCACAATAGTGTCACATCTTTTGAATACCAACTCGCACACTTTCAATTTCAATAGTATAGTTGCTATGTGAGAAATCATCAACCATCATAAGTACAAGAAAAGCACTAATAAGCTATTGCCTGGCATCACGCCAATCACTGGTCAGCTTATATTAGATGACGAAAGGAAATGACAAAAAGAAAATTATGCCCATGCACTTCGACTTTTCAGTGCCTTTCTTGTCCTAATGATGGTTGGGCTTTTCTGACATAGCAACTGCTATTGAAATTACAAGTGTGTTTGTTGCCCGTTAGTAGTGCATGTATATATATATTCAAACATGTGATACTATTGTGAGCAGGCGCTCAGCTTTTGGCGAATGTGTGTAACCGAGTTGTGATTGACAGAATTGAGATCACAAGCAGAATTTCACTCTGCATGGAGACATTTTTGTGGGCGTTCCCAATGTGAATTTTCAAGCTGATTTCTTGTTTTAATGACTTTTCTCCATTAGAAAAATGATTTTTATATCGTAATCCTCTTGAAAAAACTATGTAGTGACCCCAAGATAATAACAACAAAAACAACCAGTAATAGTCACGTGACTCCTATTCTCATCACACACGTCACATGATCAAGGTCTGTGTCGCGATCCGCGAGCGAGAAGGGGAAGATAACAATTCATTTTTGCTGAAATATCCGGTAAGACAATCTCATAATATACTTATTACAGGTTGTCTAGTAAGCGGCCTAACTTGTTGTTGGTTATTGCCATGTTTCATGTTTTGTACGTCAAGTTCAACAATATAATTGCCAGGGCCAGGAAGCGCTAGTCAAAGCCGAAGGCGAAGCGGACAAACGTGGAACCACGACGCCGCAGCTCTGGCGCAGCAGTTTGGCAAAGTGCACGGCAGCGCAGTTTGCCAAGCATTGCCATTGACCAAATTACCGACTTCCGAGGGACTTGAATTGCATTACCGAACTAGATCGACAAATGTAGCGCTTTCACGGGCTCTTCGACATCATTACTGAAATATTTTACTGTCGGTCAGCTGGACCATTTACACGCTATTTACGTAAATATATGCAGTTAAAAATGTGCTGCTAATTCTTTTTTTTTGTTTTACAGCAGATGTATTTTGTATTACTTTATGCAGCTGTGGATATAATTTTCATTTTTGTTTGATGCATCTAATGACTGTTTGTTTTTTGTTTTACAAAATAAGTATTCGGTAATACTAATACTAGGACACAGTGACAAACTTTAGAATTCTTTATTTACAGATTTGTTTACATTTTCACAAATGTACAGTGTATTTAACATACATAGTTTATCAAATTTGTCTAATTCCATGTTTTTTAATTTTACTTAAAACACTTTTGCTCATACCTGTAGTTGGTCATGTGTCATGAACTCGCCTCCAAATAGGGTGGCGCCGTTACATTTTGATTTTTTTGCTACCATTTTCTTAATTTTTATCAAAACCTGAAAACCTTTCGTTACAAATTTGGTATCATTTTGAAGAGCTTTCAGAATGCTATCTATCTGCAAAGTTTGATAGTTATACCTCTTCCCAAAGTGGAGATACAGCTATTTGAAGGTTAGAGCAAGAGGGTGGCGCAGGAAGCGGCGCCCCTGTACAAAGTCTATGGGATAATGCCTCTCAAAGTTCAATTTTTCTTAAAACGTTAATAACTTTGTCAAAACTAGATGTATAGCAACAATGTTGGTATCAAATGAAAGATAAAACATTGAACTTTAATGTCAAATGATTGAAAAGTGTTTTTGCCACATCAAATTTGTATTAAATCAACACAAACATAGAAAATTGGGGGTTTCCTGTACAGACTCTATGGGGGCACAATCTTGACCGGTACATTTTGTGAATGCTTGATAAAAACGTTAATATCTTCAAAAAGAAAAGGTTTAAGACTACAAATTTGGTATCAAATTAAAGCTTACTTATCAAACTATATTATGGCTCATCATATTCAGGCATTACTCTATATTCCATTCATCTAGTGACTCCTACATGTACTTAGTGAAAATTATTGATTATTTCAACAACAAAAATTCATTAAGTATGAATGAAAAAATCTCCCACAAAATAATAATTTACCCCATACAATATTATATTGCTGTAAAGGTCTAAGTCTGCTCTGCATGAAAACATCATCATTTCTTGTCTAGAGCTACTTTAGAAAAAGTTATCAGGAAAATATTGACCTCTAAAACTGTAAACAAAATTTCATGTTTTGGTTAATATGAACAATGAAAACTGTACACCTAGTGTTATTTCTGAGTTATTTTGATAAGGTAGGGGGTCTTCCTCAGAAAATATTTGCTCTCAACTGTAACATGTCCCGCAGAAGCCCAAAACAGCATGTAACGCAAAAGGAGGCGACCTCACGACGCATGACCAGTTATGTATTAATGTGTAATATACTGCATGCTTTTGCTTTGAAGTCAAAGAAAGGCATCTTCTTCAAGATCCAACCATGGCTTTGTGTCAGATGCACATCCCTGGACTCTATGCTGTGGCTGTGCTCTGCACTGTTCTACAAGCTAATGTTCCGCACGTAACAGCCCTCGACAATGGCCTGGCACTGACTCCGCCCATGGGATGGTTGTCATGGGAACGGTTCCGCTGTTACACCGATTGTGTGGCCGATCCAGACAACTGTGTCAGGTGAGTTTTTGACTTTACATTTTTACTTGGTCAAAATGTTATCAAAAAATAAATTATAGGAAAGAAGGGAAAAGTGGCAGAAATAGAAATTGTAAAATAATGATTACTGATTGCTGGTAATGTTCACATTTTGACAATTGGGTTTAATAGATTTAGACTGAAGTGATGATTTAAGCATTTTCAAAGTGGAAAGTTGTTATAAAAAGAAGCTTTCAACCATGAAAATTAAGCATTAAATCTGGTGTCTCGATATACTATGTAGCAGGGTAAAAAGAAGAGCTAAGTGAGCTTTTACTAGAAAAAATTACCTTGTTATATGAAGAGGATTTTGCTATCGGAGCTCTAGCATAATCTGTGCTAGAATATTGCAGATATCTAATCATCAGTGAGGGATAAGAAAGTTGAGACCCGTTTGAGTACGTAGCATGGATTAATTAAATTTCATTATAATATAATTGAGTTTTAATATATTTTATTAAATTGTTCTTCATTTGTTCCTATAAATGTGTGCTTCTTGTTCTTGTTACAGTGAGAACCTGTACAAGACCATGGCAGATCTAGTCGTCAGTGAGGGCTATAGAGACTTGGGATACGAGTACATCAACATGGACGACTGTTGGATGGCGAGCAGCAGGGATGCAGATGGCCGTCTCTATGGCGACCCGACCCGCTTCCCAAGTGGCATCAAGGCGCTGGCTGATTATGTAAGAAACTTTCACTGCACTCTTCTCTTCTTCCCTTTAATAGTTCGGGAATGATGGATATACTTGATGCTTTTAGAAAATATATTTGTTAAAGTAATTAAAGCCTATGCTATTTGAATTGTATGCTCTAGCTGTTGGATGTTATCAAGTAATTATGTCATTGATTGCATGCATTAGAATTTCATTATTATTTTGTTTGAGAGGAAAGCATTATTTAGTATTTTGTGTACTAGCTGTGACCATACCATTCATGCAAAACCCTGTACAGCCAGTTCATGGATTGTTGTGGAGTAGAATAGAAAACTATTCATTTATTGCATATGTACACATAGTTTTATAATAAATAACTTCATAATACTATTGCCCCCCTAAACTCATGATGTATTTTAGCAACTCATCAACAGCTAGGTACTGCAAAGTGAAATATTAAATATAAAGTGAAATTAAAATCTTTTTTATGATTCAATGTTTTTTTTCCGACAGATCCACAGTAAGGGTCTAAAGCTGGGGATCTATGAGTCGATGGGAACTGGGACGTGTCAGGGCCTGCCCGGGACCTTTGGGCACATCGAGACCGACGCCCAAACCTTTGCTGATTGGGGCATTGACATGGTCAAGATGGACACTTGCCACACACCCGGGGTTCAACTCGTTAGAGAAGGTAAAACATTAAAACATCCCAAGTAAAGGCCACTCAAAGGATGCTGAAAATAATAACAATAATTTTCATTGTACATACTTTAAACCCCTCACAGGATGGATTACTCATGTCAGGTAAAACTATTTCCAGATGAGTCTTTAAAGATAGGCAATTGTTGCACACCTACATTAGAGTCAAATTTGTTTGTTTATGTGATTCACTGAAGAGAAAGTTGTTTTTAGTGACTTTGAATCTTGATGTATGAATAATTGTCATAGAAAAGCGGATCATACTTCACTATAACGACTACTGTCACTACCCCCAAAACATATCATTTACATAATTATTTTATGTAACAGTAGTAGATATATAAACATTCATTTATAGAGGAGTCTTTAATGTCATTGTCTTTGTTTTTGCAGGATTCATGAACTTCTCCAGAGCTCTGAATGCAACTGGAAGACCTATTCTGTTTTCATGTGAATGGCCACACGTCGACCCTAGTGTAAGTATTTCGGTCATACAGCAGTCCCCACTTTATAATTGGGTAGGCAAGATAGTTTATACCCCTGTAACAGGTGTACTTGATTGAACATTTTTATAAGGAATTATAAAGAAATTTTGTGTAGATAGTATACCCCTTTAACTCTTTGAGCGCTTTGTTAGACTCAAGTCACAAACAGCGGCCCGCTTTGTTCGACTCTAGTGACAGACAACGATGCGTGCGGCGCGCGCGCGCATACAATATACGATGCGTGCAGCGCACAATAATCTGGCGACGGCGGGATCTACTGCACAGCGGACAAAGTGTTAACAGGTATAACCCTGTAACTGTACAATGAAATCATGTCTAGAACACGATCACCCAAGGAGGGAAAAACAAGTGGTCTTTAACTGCTTCTGAGCAAGTCAAGATAAGTGAACTGATTAATATAGACAGGTTGTCTTTAAATACAGGTGGTCGCTACTGTACACAGCCATACAATCAAACCTCTTTTAGGGATCCCCTGTCTTTAAAGCCTGTCTGTATAAGGAGACCAATTTCCTATAATTCAAAAAAACTCTTTTAAGATGATCAATCTGATTTATTTTAATGTGATGAAGTGTCTATTTAAAAAAAAAAATGTTTTTGTCAAATAATTTATTTGTCTACAAAATTATATTGTACACAGGTGAATTATAGCCTTATTGCAGAGACATGCAATACTATTCGGAACTACATGGACATCCAGGATACATGGGATGTTGTGCTGAACATCATCGACCACTATGCCGCCAAGCAGGACCTGTATGGAAGCGTGTCTGGGCCGGGAAGTTACCCAGATCCAGACATGGTAAATACATCATTGTTCTCCTTTTTAGTATCAGTTTATGAAAGAGTCATTGGCCCGTATTCACAAAGGAGGTTTGTACAAACCCCGGTTCAAACCGCGGTTTACATCTATGGAATGCCAATTGTAAACTGATGGAGAGAGAATGTGTACCATCAACATTGTTTAAAATAACAAGTAAGGAATTTACATTCTCTCTCCATCAGTTTACAATTGGCATTCCATAGATGTAAACCGCGGTTTGAACCGGGGTTTGTACAAACCTCCTTTGTGAATACGGGCCATTGACTTTGTAAACACTGCTAACATAGCCAAAAGTGTTTACCTAGCCTGTGTGTAAATTATGGCATCTCATGAACGCATGATAAGAATACTTTTTTTTACAGTGACATGATTTACAAAAAAACCTCCCAATATTGTTTACTTATAAATGATAAATATGATGAGACATCATGATGTTGAGGTGTTCTGAAAATCATCAACAATAATGAGGCCACGTTAGTAAGTTGATTGATTTATTGATTGATTGATTCATTCATTTATTTATTCATTCATTCATTTATTCATTCATTCATTTATTCATTCACATATTGAATAGCTGCCATATCTTTAGATTGATTGACTGACAGACATACAGTCAAACCTGTGTATAGTGGCCACTCAAGGGAGACAAGAAATGTGGCCACTGTAGACAGGTGACCTCTATAGACAGGTTCAATTACACTGTTCTTCTCTGCAAGGGATCACTTTGAGTGGCCACTATAGGCAGGTTGGCTGCTATAGACAGGTGGCCGCTAAGTTGATAGCTTGATTGGTTGATTGATTGATTAAATAATGAATTATTATATAAATTTATTGAAAGATATATTTTTCTTTTTAAATTCTTCAGCTGATTGTTGGTGACTACGCCCTGAGTGAAGAGCAGTCTAAATCTCAGATGGCTCTGTATTCTATCATGGCGGCTCAGCTGTCAATGTCCAATGACCTTCGAACCCTAGCGCCCTGGGCAAAGGAGATTCTCCAGAACAAGGAGATCATCGCTGTCAACCAGGACCCGCTCGGCATCATGGGAAAGCGAGTACTCATGGTAAGAATTAGCTTTTGTGAAGTGATCCAGAAGTATTCTAGGACTGTATAAAAGGGAATAATTTTGTTGTCATAAACAAAATTAAACAAAAATAGAATTTAAAAGACTGTTTTAAAATGGTGATTTTTTTTCAACATCTTGGTAAAATATAAAATGTTTGCATTGCTAACTATTTTTTATAAACTAATCCAAAGTAACACATTGTTTTAAAGGCAGTTTTGTTTTTAGAATGCTCGTAATTTATGCAAAGGTGTGATTACTGTATTATTTAATAACTTTTGAAGTTTTGAAATATAATATGGTATTACAATTTGAAATAAAGACATTTTTATGTCTTGAATCAGTTAACATTGCGTGAAAGGTTATTATGAAAAAAATGGTGTGGCCGGAGGCATTATGTTTTCGGGTTGTCCATCCGTCTGTACGTACGTCCCGTTTTCGTTCTCGCGATATCTCAAGAACGGGTTGACGGATCAATTTCAAACTTGGTATGAGTGTAGGCCTACATATTGGGGTGACAATGATCTGATTAGATTTTAGGGGTCATGAGTTCAAAGGTCAAGGTCACAGGACTCGATATATATGCAAAAATGCCTCGTTCTCGCGATATCTCAAGAACCGGTTGACGGATCAATTTCAAACTTGGTATGACTGTACATATTAGGGTGGCAATGATCTGATTAGATTTGGGGGTCATGAGGTCAAAGTTCAAGGTCCAATATATATGCGATAATGGCAAAGTTTCAAGAACTGATTGTCAGATTTCAATCAGACCTGAATGTTTCATAAAGAGTCAATGTAGCCATAAAATGTTGGGGTAATAAGGTTGAGGTCAAGGTCACAGGACTCATACATGCAAACAAGCTTGCTATGGAAAAATCTCAAGAACTAAATGTCAGATTTCAATCAAACTTGGTACCTGAATGTTTCTTAGGGAGCCAATGTAGCCATAACATTTTTGGACTATATGGTTAAGGTCACAGGACTTAAAATATATGAAAACTAGATGGATCTTCGACTGCGCACAGTCGAAAATTATGCCTCCGCTATCACACGATTTTAATATCAAGCCCAAATTAACATGCACTGAATTAATTTTTTTCATATATTTTGAGTCCTGTGACCTTGACCATATAACCCCAAACTTTGATGGCTACATTGGCTCCCTAAGAAACATTCTGGTACCAAGTTTGATTAAAATCTGACATCTAGTTCTTGAGATTTTGCCATTACAAGCTTTGAACTCATAAACCCCCAAATCTACTCTGATCATTGCCACCCCAATATGTACACTCATACCAAATTTGAATTTGATCCGTCAAACGGTTCTTGAGATATCGCGAGAACGAGGCATTTTTGCATATATATTGAGTCCTGTGACCTTGACCTTTGAACTCATGACCCCTGAAATCTAATCGGATCATTGTCACCCCAATATGTACACTCATACCAAGTTTGAAATTGATCCGTCAACCGGTTCTTGAGATATCGCGAGAACGAAAACGGGATGGACGGACAACCCGAAAACATAATGCCTCCGGCCACTTCGTTGGCGGAGGCATACAAATTGATTCAGTGCATGTTAATTTGGGCTTGATATTAAAATCGCGTGATAGCGGAGGCATAATTTTCGACTGCGCGCAGTCGAAGATCCATCTAGTTGTTTTTATGCCTCCGCCAACGAAGTGGATGGAGGCATTATGTTTTCGGGTTGTCCGTCCGTACGTCCCGTTTTCGTTCTCGCGATATCTCAAGAACCGGTTGACCGATCAATTTCAAACTTAGTATGAGTGATCATATTGGGGTGACAATGATCTGATTAGATTTTGGGGTTCATGAGCTCAAAGGTCAAGGTCACAGGACTCATTATATATGCAAAAATAGCTTGTATGGCAAAATCTCAAGAATTGAATGTCATATTTCAATCAAACTTGGTACCTGAATGTATCTTAGGGAGCCAATGTTGCCCTCAAATTGTTGGGTCATGGGGTCAAAGGTCAAGGTCACACTACTCAAAAGATATGTGCAAAAATAACTTGTAATGGCAAAATTGAAGAACTGAATGTGAGATTTCAATCTAACTTGGTACCTAAATGTATCATAAGGAGCCAGTTTAGTCATACAATTTTTGGGTCATATAAGGTACAAGGTCAAAGTCACAGGACTCATATGCAAAAATAGCTTGTAATTGTAAAAACTCAAGAACTGAATGTCAGATATCAATCAAACTGGGTACCTAAATGTATCCCCATGGATCTTAGGGAGCAAATGTAGCCATATAATTTTGGGGTAATGAGGTCAAAGGTCAAGGTCACAGGACTCATTATATAATATGCAAAAATAGCTAGTTGTGATATCTCTAGATCTGGTTGATGGATTACCATCAAAATTGAGTTTACAGAATTAATTCAATGCATGTTAATTTGGGCTTGATATAAAAATCGGGTGATAGCGGAGGCATCATTTTTGACTGTGCGCAGTCGAAGATCCATCTAGTCTTCTCTTAAAATCATTCCATTTTCCATTTGTTTTTCTCTCTCATCTTTCAAGTTGGATGCAAAGACGGAGGTATGGACAAAGAACCTGACAGGGGGTTCCTTTGCGCTTGTCATCTTCTCCAAGCGCACCGACATGCCTCACAACTATACGCTGACCCCGGCCAAGCTGAACTACACGCACGCTGCCGGCTACAAACTGCGGGACCTTTTTCTCCATAAGGACCTGGGCACGTACCAACCGGGTCAGACCTTCAGCGCGATTGTCAACCCCACCGGCTCGGTCATGATTCGTGGTGACCCCGTCGCAAGCAAAGCGGGGGAGACCCTTAGAATGAAGGATAACAAAGTTGGAGAGACAAACACAATCGAAGAGAAGGATGTGATTGGTAATCTTCAGCGCAAAGATAGACCAGTTTAAAGATTTGTGTAGGTATGATTTGATAAAATAAGCCTTTGATTTGATAAAATAATAAGCCTTTGATTTTTTTATGATAGAGGTGGGAATTTGTGTAGCAATAATATACACATATTGAGAGGCTCTAGTTGATACTTTGGGCTCTGAGGTAACTTCAATAGTACTATTTTTTGTGGGACGCAGCCCCAAAGAAAATAGTGCTCTTGAAGTTTAATACTGAAGGCCCATAGATGGTGCCTAGAACAAAGGCTTGGTATATTTGTTTTATATCCCTCATCTAAAACTGTCCCTTTTTATTCAAAGAAATCAATTATACATGTATAAGGTCCATGAATGATTGAAAGTTGAAACAACATCATACATCCTATCCTAGCGAATGCAAAATTATTATACAAACAAATTCAGCATTATAATTTTCCTGGATAATTGTCTAAAAATTATTCGTCCTTTGCGATTATGATACCGATCTCAAATTTGCCGCTTCTGTCATACACTTGTGTGCCGTGCCGACAACTCACCAGATTTGCGTGTTATCCTATGCCATTTAGCTTTCCATCGCGAGAATTTTCTGTGCGTGAATGGGCGAGCGTATCGATACTATACATGCAAAATGCATGGACCGATAGTATCTATATCTCATTTTACTATTTTAGCCTCCGGCCCCGGGGAAAATAGTAAAAATATTTAAAATACTAAAATTACATCATGCAAAATAATATGGAATCTATTTTTGATCACATGACATACTCTCGACCAATCAGTGAACAAACATTTTTAGATGAGGGATATAAAAAAGAATATATAGAGATGAAATACATTTAGTTATATTTGTACTGTGCATACCTAAAATTATATTGTGGAAGCAATGATGTGATAAAATCAGATCATGATGTTGTATTGTTTAAAATAAAGTTGGAAGGACATTCAGCATATCGTCGCTGGGCTGTTAAAACCTCGTATCTCAAATTTTTGTGAAAATTTCTTTTTTGGATAAATGTGAAGTTTAAGGTGTAATTCATCTTCTAATAACCCAGGGGCGTAGACAACGGGGGGGATGAGGGGGATGCATCCCCCCCACCTCACAAGGTGGGGGGATGACATGTACAATCATCCCCCCCAGGTTTTAGGGAAGGATATAATTTTGTTGTTGTGTATCTGTATACGAGTGGGAAAAACATTAGTTATATGAGCTATAAGACGTGTTAATTCTACCGTAATTTACCACATTCCATTTTCGCTGCGCGCTTCGCGCGCGAACAGATTATTTCAGTTTGTTGTGTAACTTGGGTATGGTCCGGGGTGAGTATTTTGTTCTGTATACCGGGCCACGTACATGTAGTTCCAGCATAGGCTGGCATTGCTCTGGCTGCTTGTGTGACGTGCACCAAATTGCACCATTTCAAGTATATATAATGCAAAATCTTCTCCGTGGGAGGGGGATACCTCTTCCCAAACCGTCCCTATTTGGCTCTGCCCCAGCCCTCGGTAGCTATACGCCCCTCAGGACTTTTTGTTGGCAAATAAGCTAAGTTGTTGGATCATACATAATGTTTCATATGGTGATGTTGGAACTGTATATGACGCTAAATATAAATATAATATTTGTGTTTGCGTTGGGTGCGTATTCATTAGTGTGCCAATTATTTGTTTTCTCCGTGAAAATATATTACAAATTTCTGGTCGATCAAGTTATAACACGCTTTCCCAGAAACATTCAATGTTAACCCCAAATTTCCTATCTAGGTAAGCACCAGATTGCACAATTTCAAGTCCAAAATGCAAAATCACCCTACCGTGGGAGGGAGACACCGGCCCTCCCACACCCTTCCCCCGCTCAGTCACTTCGCTCCCTCGGGCTTGGTCGCTTCGCTCCTTGCAATGTCACATCTGGCTCAAAGTTGGAAGCACTGTGAGTGCATGTTTGGGCATGAGCGCCTACACAAAATTGTGAGCCCCCCCCCCATAGGTTTTGCCCCCCCCCCCCCCCCAATCCAATCCAATCCAAAACTGCTTCCGCCCCGCCTGGTCTTGACCATCCTAACATCTAAGGCCGCCCCCCCCCCCCACCCACTGAGAGGACAGTGGCGGATCCAGGGGGGGGGGGGGGTTAGGGGGTTTAACCCCCCCACCGACTGAGAGGACAGTGGCGGATCCAGGGGGGGGGGTTAGGGGGTTTAAACCCCCCCCCCCCTTGGGCTGCCAAGTGAAAATGTATAAGTGAAAAAAGTGGAAAAAAATCACTTACGGGGGTTCAAAATAGCAACAAAAAAAATCGCCGCTTCGCGGGTCACGGACGATGCTCTGCATCATCATTGGGTCAACTCCCCCCTTAGCAAAAAGCTAGATCGTCATTGGGTCAACCCCCCCCCCCACCCCTTAGCAAAAAGCTAGATCCGCCCCTGGAGGACTTGGTCTCGCAATATTTCGACAAGTGGTCTCGGCCGCGAACAAATTGGTATTGGTCCGGTAAACGGCAAATCATCCCCCCCAGGTGTGAGAACCTGTCTACGCCACTGTAATAACCACATGAGTTGCATATCTTTAAAAATAATGTCAAAATTCATCTTTTCGAAAACCTTGTATCTCATTTTAGGATTTAGTGCGAAAACCTTGTAACTCAATTCCCCGCCTTCCAAATTATTTTTAGTGCATTTAAACCACTTCATATCGAATTGATTATCAAACATAGTCTTAAGTTCAAATAACATAGCCTACGCACATAATTTGTTAAAATAAGAATGTTTTTTCGCTCTCCTGAATATTTTTTTTTTTTGAGATACAAGGTTTTAACAGCCCAGCGACGATATAAGGATACAGAATGTAGTTTGTGTATTTATTCATATTTGTACATGTGTATTTAATTCCTTTTAAAGGATATCTACAAACTTATGAGCACTTTCATGCACATATATAAGTCTGTATATTTATTTTGAATATCAGCATTTAATCTTCAATTTGAAAGTTTTAGGTTATACACCAGTAAAATGACAAATATAATTTTGTTATTGTACTTATAATATGCTTTGATCCTTTAGAAAGGTACATTTATGAGTAATATAGCACTGATACTTCAATCAACAACTGTCTGTCATGAATTCAATTGTCTTTCACAGATCATGTCTATACACCTTGATAGCTCATGAAATATGCATGTACTCATTGTATAATGTCAAAATCAGTCATATTATGACCATGTTCATAGCTTTTCTTTGTTCCTTTTTCTTCATTCTTAATGAACTTGAAATATGATGTTTCTTTGTTTGTTTTTGTGACCATGCTCTGATATGTAGTTTTATTTGTGTGTATGACATTGTCACTTAAAATATATTTTGTGGTTTTGTTTGTTAATGCTGTCAATTTTTTGTTTGTTAAATTTTCCTTTCCCTGCCTCGTTTAGATACCTGAAGAAATGTTTTAGAAACTTCCATGTATGTTATCCAATATACAGGCCCATAGCCATCAAATCCCAAATGATTTAGTTGGAAGCACCGGCGCCGATTCCATCCGAAAACACAATGCATTGGGGGGGGGCGAGCATTGTTTGTGAACAATGCTCGCCCCCCCCCCCAATGCATTGTGTTTTCGGATGGAATCGGCGCGCCTGGTTGGAAGTACAATGTATACCTAGTATAATTGGAATTGGGACATATTATACAGATATTGACTGTCTTGAGGGGCAATATAACATTTGAGATCCTCGAGGGAAGTTATATTTGTGTCGAGGGACATTATATTTTTCCGAAGCGCGTAGCGCTGAGGAAAAATATAGTATTCCGAGACAAAAATATAACTCCCCAAGGGAAATGATATGTTATATGGTTCCCGAAGGAAAAAGTCAATATCTGTTATATTATGATGACCTATATAGATACAAATCAAGATAAATATAAATTTGGTGTTGAAATAAAATTATGGACAAGGGAAAATCATTAGATTAAATCGAAATCCTTCCAGTAGAACAGTGTGTTGTTATCGAAATGCTGCGCAAAATGCTTCTTTATTCGAACTTCCTTTCAAATTTACTTTCGGATCGCGCAATCTCCGTAGAAAGCTTAACAACGCTGCGCGTGCCAGGATGTTAATACGCGCACGTTGTTCATTTTCACACACCCATTGTGACGTAAATTACGTCACCGGTCAATATAACGGCGTTATATTGACTGATCGGTCAATATAACGCTTCTCATCCTTGTAGCGATGGTCACGTGACAGCATTTTGACCAATCGCACACCAGTATCTTTGTAGGTCATATAATATATGTGCTTATTGTCCACAAAAATAAAAATTGAGATTTTTATACTACTATTGAAGGAACTCAGTAATTTCTAATTTTGCAAATATATCAATTAGTAGGCGGTTTCCTGGCCAAATTTGTATAATTCCATATTAGTAAAAATATATTCTTTCACATGGTTGGTAATAAGAGCGTACATTTCATATCTTTTGTGTGTGGGGCGTTTCCCATTACTGTCATTTAGCTTTAAAAGCAAATTTATACAAAACATGATTTGCTATTAAACAAGAGCCTGATTTTGTATTGTTTTTCTATTTATTTAGGTTGTTTCACTGTTTATCATTTGATCTCCTTTCATACAGCTAAAGCACAGACAGTTATGGCATTGCATGTGGCCATGTGTACATGAGAAGTCTTTCAATTTGTTATACATACATGCAAGAACCACCATAATTGTCTGTGTTATTACTTGTACCAGTATTTTATATTTTGCAGTCTGTTTGGTAGCATCAATGGAATGTGATAAAATTATGATTTACATGATAATAATTATGATGTTGATATATCAATAAATGGCACAATATTTTCTCATAAATTAAATGTTGGACTCATTTTAATTTTGTTAAATCTTCATGAAAGTGTTACAGTATGTGTGTGGTTGTGTGAAAATAGTATATAATAAGAATGAATGAATAATCGTTTATTTCCAACAACAAACAAGATACAAGTTTACAATGAATATGAGTATACAGATTGGAAAAAGGAGGTCTACTAAAAAGCGCAATGCTTGTAGATTGTAGGTCTCCTCCTATACATTCTCAACAATATAATCTCTTTTTTCCCCCTGTTCAATAATTCCAATAACTAAATACATGCACAATCCGGCCAGTATTATCACCAGTATAATCACTGAACTTTGCTCTAAAACTACCAAGTAAACAGTATAGGAGGGAAGATGCAAAATTGTTTTAAATTTGATGGCATATGGTTCCATTATAGTTGTTCTCGTGTAACACACCAGATTTAGCAGAGAACTACCTAAGAGGGTAGAATACAAAACGTTGACAAATCATCTTGATTGGATTATCTAAATCTGCCCCAATTGATTACTTTTGGTGTAGCTAGATTCAATCTTGTTTTCCATTTACCCCTTCGTGCATTCCCCCTCCCCCCCTCCCCCCCCCCCCCCCCCCCCAAACCACCACTAACGCCACTCTCACCACTTTCACCACCTTAGCAATGAAAAAGGGCAAATATTGTCTATATTCCGTATCCAGGGTGGGGCAGTTTTGTTTTCAATTTTTCATTTAAATGATCATTATAAGCGTATCTAGTACATGCACACACACACACACACACGCATGCACACACACACACACACACACATTCTTGTAAGAGCCTAATTCAATCGGGGATATGGTTTTTTAGCTCATCCGGCCCGAAGGGCCCGATGAGCTTATGCCATGGTGTGGCGTCCGTCGTCCGTCCGTCTGTCCTTCCGTCCGTCCTTCCGTCCGTCCGTCCGTCCGTCCGTCCGTCCACAGTTTTCAAAATGCTTCTTCTTCATTATTTTTCAACCGATTTTGATTCTGATTGTTTCATAAGATAGGGCTAGGAGGGGGATTTAAAACTTCTACACAGAATCGTGAAATTCATTATCTATGGTAATTTATGCAAATTTATTCGAAATCACAAAAAATGCTTCTCCTTCATTTCTCGACCGATTTTGATTTGGTTTGCTTTATCTGGTAGAGCTAACTTTGGTACACTTAACTTCTACACAGAATTTTGAAATTTTTCTCCATTAATTAATTATGGTAATTTTTTATTTATTTTTTATTTTTAATTTAAAATTTTTTTTTATTTTTTTATTTTTTTTTTTTTTTTTTTTTTTATTATTTCATTTATTTATTTATTTATTTTTTAAATTTTAAAATTTATTTATTTATTTATTTATTTTTCCCCATGTCCCTTCCGGGGCGTCAAATTTATATTTTTTCACTCTTAATTTTTATTTTTTAAATTTTTATGTCCCTTCCAGGGCATCAAATTTTTATTTTTTGACCAGTTGAAAAGTGTACCACATGAAATTTGCGATATTTGATGTTGCGAGATGCCGGATGAGTGCTACGTCATTGACATTCTGGTTCAATGTTATAAACACCTTCAAACGGGGATATGCCCGTTTGTTTAATGTTTGGCTTGTCCCCGGTTTGCTGGTGTGTAAACATGGCAATATGCCCAATTTGCGGGTTTAAAAATACACACACATTCACTTGCATACACGCACACTTATACACCCACTATGTAAAAAAACGTGCAAAACGGGCATATAAGGGATATCCTTAAAAAATCATAATACCATACAGTACAGCCCTTAAAGGGATCTAGTAACTTTGTTGACATGTGCAAAAGTGATGAAGGGTTGATGCAATGTATATTGTTGTTATCTCATATGTCCACAGGGTATTGTGTGAAAATTTCAAGTCAAATGGACATTGCATGGCCAAGTAATGAGCGAAAATGCAAAGTGATATTCACTGACTTACTGCACTCACTTTGTACACGGTAAGAAAAACTCCGGGGGAGTTTTTCTTATCTGAATACTTCAATCGTTCATATCTTTGTAACGAAAGGGAAATTTGAAAAACCGAAACCGGTCCATGATTTTATTATGGTATGAGGGAACCGCTAGAATACAAATTTTATTTTGAGGATTTGGACAATGTTACCAAGCAGGCGCGCCGGAAGCAGTTTTGGATTGGGGGGGCAAAACCCCAAGGGGGCTCACCATTTGTCTGTGTAGGGGCTCATGCCCAACTACACTCTGGATTGCCAACTTTGAGCCAGATGTGAGAGTGAGACATTGCGAGGGAGCGAAGCGACTGAGCGGGGGGAGGGTGTGGGAGGGGGGTGTCCCTACCGGGGGGGGGTGTCCCCCCTCCCACGGTAGGGAGCTTTTGCATTTTCGGACTTGAAATTGTGCAATCTGGTGCATACCTAGATAGGAAATTCGGCTGTATTTGGGAAAGCGGGATATGATTTGATCGACCAGCAGGGGCGGATCTAGCTTTTTGCTAAGGGGGGGGGGGGGTTGACCCAATGACGATGCGGAGCATCGTCACGAGCCGCGAAGCGGCGATTTTTTTTTGGCCATTTTGAACCCTCTTAAGTGATGTCTTTTTGCTAAGGGGGGTTTTGACCCAATGACGATGCGGAGCATCGTCTACGAGCCGCGAAGCGGCGATTTTTTTTGTTGCTATTTTGAACCCTCGTAAGTGATGTTTTTTTGCTAAGGGGGGGGGTTTGACCCAATGACGATGCGGAGCATCGTCCACGAGCCGCGAAGCGGCGATTTTTTTGCTATTTTGAACCCCCGTAAGTGATGTTTTCTACATCACATTTTCACTTGGCAGCCCAAGGGGGGGGGGGGGTTTAAACCCCCTAAACCCCCCCCCCATAGATCCGCCACTGACCAGGACGTTTTAATATATTTTTCACGTAGAAAACAAATAATTGACAAACTAATAAATGTTTACCCCAAAACACACACAACAACATAAACCATAATTATGCAACATTATGTATGATCCAACAACACACAGCCAATAATGAGTCCCGAGGGAGCGAAGCGCCTGAGGGCTGGGGCAGGGAGGGAGGGGGAGGGTAATAAAGATTTTGCATTTATGGACTTGAAATTGTGCAATCTGGTGCATACCTAGATAGGAAATTCGGGCTTAAGATTAACTGTATCTAGGAAAGCGTGTTATAATTTGCTATATTTTTCATGAAGTAAACAAATAATTGACGCACTAATAAATATGCACCCAAACTCACACATAAATATTGTATTTAGTGTCATACATAGTTCCAACATAAACCATAATTATGGCGCATGTATGATCCAACAACATGGCCTGGGTTGAATGATGAATCCCGAGGGAGCGAAGCGACCGAGGGCTTGGGCAGAGCCAGAGGGGGAGGGTTTGGGAGGGGGTATCCCCCTCCCACGGGGAAGATGTTGCATTTATATACCTGAAATGGTGCAATTTGGTGCACTGCATGCCATACCTGTGAAGGAAATTTAGAATCCGAGTTTTAAAAAAAATAATAAAATGTCCATGCTCATCAGATGTTTACAACAAACTGAGATAATCTGTTCGCGCGCGAAGCGCGCAGCGAAAATTGAAAATGGATGTATAAACTAGTTTTTAAACGTAAGCTCATACATTTGATTGTGTCTTTCCCACTCTTTTTTTTTTTTTTTGGAGGGGGGGGGGCTTTTTGGGGGGGCAAAATTGCGTTTTGCCCCCCCACTTTTTGGATTGGGGGGGCGGCCGCCCCCCCTGCCCCCCCACTTCCGGCGCCTATGTTACCAAGTCCCTTTAAGACGATCCCTGAAGCACTATACCCCCCTGTTCGGAAACCAGGGATAGGTCGGTTTCCGGAATATCCCCGTTTTGCCAGTGTTTAAACTTGTGTGTATCCCTGATTGACGGTCCTTACAAACGCACACACACACACACACACATGTGCATGTATTTACAAGAGCTTGCTCAACTGGTCTCTTGAAATCTAAGAAGAATAACAAATGTGAAAATATATGTACAAAGTCAGCTATTAAAGTTAATGGCATCATATATTCTGGCAGATTGCCATAGAGGGTGACATAATGAACTTGGCAAAATCATTTATCTTGAATGTCCAAATTTGCTTGAACTAGCTTTCACTAGCTGGTGGGTTTCTAACAATTTTCTCTACCAAATTGTATTCAATCCACATTGATTCTTAGGAATCTTCTATTCCTCCCTCCTATCTGGAGACACATATTAAAGGGGAAATGATTAAAACAAAAACTAGAAAGCTGAGCAGCAGATTTGATTAAACAACTAGAAGGCCGACAAAGTCAGCATACCCACGCCTCCCATTAGCCCTGTTCTACCCCTTCGTCGGCCTCAACCCTGTTTTGCTTACCGATGCATCCTAAAAACATAGTTTATGTGCACGCTGGAAAACCTATGGGCGCTGCCATGTACGGTACGCGACCGGCCTTTCCCGTAACATTTTTCTTGATTTTTCTGTCGAGTTGTCTTATTGGCTTACTGAGACATCTCTCTGATTCTTTATCCAATCAGAATAGTTATAAGATGTTTTAACAAAAACGGCTACGATCAGCTGATCGTTAGCTTTCAAATGATATACAAATCAATGGACAAATTTTTTTTGTTCAAGACTTTAGTAGGCCGCGAAGAGTGGGTGAAAATGCAAGTAAAAAGAGCCAAATTTCAAGGTTATTTTCAAATTTAAATATTCAAATTTCTAGAGTTTTTACATAAATAAGGTTTTCATGGAAGTAATGTTCTTTGTTTATATTTTCATCATCATATTGACAGTTGCAACTCTTAAATGTCAGTTTTTAAGCTACAACTTTCTGAAGTTAGGAGAAAAATATCAAATTTTCGAAAAATTCGGACAGCCGCATTTTTATTGCACTTTATATCGACCGTGGAAGGAAATACGGACATACACGATGTGTTTTAGGAAAATTAGATATGTATTTATAAATAATTCACAAACAACTTGTCGTTATTTTGTTTTATTTTCTAGATATAAAATTAACAATTCACTCTAAAAGCAGCTGAAGCAACATTCGTGCGCGACTCCATTGGGAGTTTAGCCATGTCTATCGGCGTGGCTATCCTTCGCCATTACATGTTACGCAAATTCCAGCATGAATCTAAACCAATGAGTGCGCGGAACTCACTCACGCCGTCACAGAGTTATGAGCAACAAACTCGGTAATTTATTTATTATCTGATTATGAAATTACATTTAAACTAGTGAAATCGATGTCAGATTTACTATTTAATCCAGGTAAGATGTTTTATCTAATTTATTTCATTTTAAAAGCTGTTATTTCGTGTTATTCGAAAAGTTCGACGGTAAATCAATGACGAGGGGCAAAGCACGTGAAATTATTCAGACCGCCGTAAGCAGCTGGATAGCGATGCCGACGCGCTCGGGTATGGTCTTACGCGCAGAACCGTATGATTTGTTGTTCATGAGATTTACGGCTAACAATTTTTCTGAGGAATTTAGCTAAAAACTGACCATTTAAGAGTTGTAACACCCATCAATGAAATCAAGAACAGGTCCCAAATATTACATTTATGACACTCGCTTTGTCGGGAAAACTCTAGGTTTTTCAATATTTCGTCTTAAAAATAGGCTTTTAATTCATCCGTGAAAGCCTTTTTGTCATATTTAACCCCTTTTTAAATGTCTTATATAAATGTGAATATTCAGTTAAATTGAATACAAACATATCGATAAGAAAGAGTAGGATAAGAAGTTTGTTGTAAAATGATCCATATTTCTTCCACAATGCTGAATTTCTAAATAAAAGAGAAATTATGAAAGCTAGATTGAGTTCCGAGTTCAAATTGACGCAACGTTAAGCGGTACGATTGCTCGCAGAGTTTACACTAGATCATTGCACGCGCAACGCCGGAAATGCGCGACGCTGATTGGTGCCAGCAAACACTGTTGTGTCATTGGGGTATCATGGCAGCGAGCATAGAACTTCCATACGTTGTGTACAACGTGCACATACGTGCTATAACGTGCAGATATTATTTAGGCACACACGTGCATTAAATACATACTCAAACTTCAAGGTTCCACAGAATTTGCAGGGGTCAACCAATCATCACCAAAATCTAATCGATTCTTCCATGTCACTATCCAAACATTCCCTGAAAATTTGGTGCAAATCCGTTCACCCGTTCTCTAGTTATCTTGTACACAAACAAACAAAAAAAAAAACAACAAAAAAAAAAAACAGACAAACAAACAAACATACGGAACCCTTTACATAACCCCCTGCCGATTTCATCGGCGTGGGTAATTATTACCAAAACAAAACACAAGTCATGTGCACAATTCAGTGGGCGTGTCACTTGTCGATCATGTGACTTGTATGATCATGTGATATGTGTCCCGCAATATTTCTGCACGCTAAATATTATAGATCTACGTACCCATCGATCACGATCCACGAATTATTTCGAACGAGAACAAAACTACGTCAAAGTGAAAGGTATGATTCCAAAACACGAGATGAATGTCTTGTATTTCGTTGACTTATGTATAAATCTAGAATTCAGTTCGTACTATGGATGCATAGACCCTAATTTTGACATGTTTTCGCAGATATTGCTGAGCTGAGCCTGAGCTGATTTGTTGAGTCGCATACCACCTAACGAGAGGTCTAGCCTAGCCGACTCTGCCCGCCCGCGATTCGACTTGGCATGCATCCAGCCGGCAGCTGCAGCCCAGTCGTCCGTGCATGCACTGCGTGGAGCATATATTATTTGGATGCACAATTGTTATATTATTGTGTTAAATTGCTTATTAACTCTGTACATGTACCACTTATCACATATTTACTCCTATATATTATAATATGCATAACTTTTCTTATTTGATTATGACAATGCAGAGTTGTAATACTAATAATTAAATTGAAATATCACTCAAGATTTGACATTGTGATTGTTTTGGTTTAAATTTCAGTACCTATTTAAAGTTTCAAGAGAAACTCTTGCCTTGACTCTTGAATCATACAATTTTAACACAATATTTAAAATGAATGGTATGCAATAATGCAAATGACGTATTGATTTCATTGTATGTTTGTTTAAGGAAGATAAATGTGTTCATTGTTTTTCTTAAATTTTGATTTCTTGTCCTTTTCTTCTTGGGCCGACTTTATGCTACGGTCACAACTCAGAGCGGTGACCGCCCGATTTGTAGCCTGCTCGGTCGCCGCTGGAATTTAGGCATCGCCCAACGATTTTGGGGAAGTCGAGCAGGCTGTAGAGCCCCAGCGGTGCCTGGGCGGTGCCCTGTCGGTGTCCCGTCGGTCACCGGTCGATTTTAGGTCACAACTGGGCTAAATTAGGGAGTTTCTCCGCGCGGCGTCCCGGCAGTGACCGACCGATGACCCACCGGTTCCCGAGCGGTCTCCCACCGGTCACCGGCTGATTTTTAAGAAATCGCCCGGCGACCGGACGGTGACCGGCGGGTCACCTGTAGGTGTCCCGTAGGCGTACCGGCGGCGACCCGCCAGGCTCCGCCGGGCAACCTGGGTTCCGTACGCATGGCAGGACTTTATAATGTTTGATAATTACACAACCTTGCATTTGTTTGTAACCAAAAGTGCGCAAGCGGGCGAGAAATATTACGGTAATTGCCTTGTTTGTATGATTTGTCACCTGAGAAAGAAATTCATGATGTGCCAAGTAAATCAAGCCTAATACAATGTAGTATTAACTGAATTTACTCTGATCTTTCCCGTACCTTATTCTTTGTTTTTAATGAAGAGTCTTTAATTTGCAGTAAAGTAAAAATTGAAGACTAGTGGGGTGTATTCTGAAAACCACTTTAAGTTAAAATTATGTTAAAATTGTATCTACGTCATATCTCCGTCACTAAAATATGTTTTCGCAAGTCGCTATTCCTTAAAGGGATAGTTGAGTTCTGGTAAGGAGAGTAATGTTTTGGTGAAACTGAATTTTAGTAACCAAAACCTGCATCATTAGACTACAAACTAATAATTATTCTAGAAGGGAACACAAGATTACAAATGACTTAGTAAAGATCATATTATCATTCAAAAAGAGCCGTTAAAACGTA
>JBAMJV010011484.1:0-37036 GCA_037951105.1 Echinarachnius parma | reverse complement strand
AATTACGGAGCCAGGGCCGTAGCCAGGGGTGTGTGTGTGGTGCGTACGCACCCCCCCCCCCCCCAAAAAAAAAAAAACAACACAACAACAACAACAGAAACAACAACAACAACAACAAAACAAAACAACACAAAACA
This sequence comes from Echinarachnius parma, assembly GCA_037951105.1. Taxonomy (NCBI): domain Eukaryota; kingdom Metazoa; phylum Echinodermata; class Echinoidea; order Clypeasteroida; family Echinarachniidae; genus Echinarachnius; species Echinarachnius parma. Next base: position 36,899 of record JBAMJV010011484.1, on the reverse strand, counting down.
AACAATCCAAAAAATTAAATAAAATAGAATAAAAACTACTTGAACTTACTGGCGACGGGAGCCCCCCTTGAAAAATCCTGGCTATACTGGCCTAAGGTTATGCCATTCTCTGTTATGTGAAGAAGTGTTATAGAAAGCGGTGCAAATACAAATCCCGTGTGGATAAACGTGGCATGTGGCGTCTGTTTCACTGCTAGAATCTTCACAACTCCTGGCGGCAGCTAGCGTCATTTCAAGCTCTCCAACGGTTACGCTACTCGCGCTCTCTAAAGTTCTGTGCATAGGCTAAGTGTTTTTGGAATCAAAATAGTTAACGAACTCGATTGCCCGAATGAGTTACTATGAGTTACTGTAAGTGTTAGCCCTGAATACAGGCGTTTTTAAAAACTCTCGGAAGAGGGGTGTGGGGGGGGGGGGGGGGGGGGCTACAGCTACATAGCCGTCGACCCCACATCGCGCGCATAATATGAATTTATTTTAATGAGTTAACGCTAAATATACCTAATAATTATGTGAAATATCATGTCCTAATTATCCTGATACTCAAATTAAAGCGTGACAAACGGGAACATCAAGGGCCATGTATGAAATACATGGGGATTTAAATCTCTATAATCAGAACGGGTTCATATAATGTATGTATACTGTATCAGCACAATACACTTCAGTACGTGAGCCTTCCTTCTGCCAAGGCCCTGTTTCTGATGTGAGAAACAACTTGTCAGGCGTGAAATCTTGTCATAAGAATACTGTAGTAATTAATCATGTGACTGTCATAGTACTGGTCCTCCAGTCAGATTCGCGCAGTGCTTGCTTGCGCGAAATCCCTTTGCGGCGTTGTTCAGCGTCAAATGCATATTAATAGTCGTGTCCACACGGTAAAAGCCATCTTAAAGATTTCTTAAAGTTATCTTGCGATTTGCAATCTTAAGATATCTATGTAACAGGCAATTCATACTTACGTCTAGCACTGGCTCGGCACTGGATTAATCCAGTGCCAGTGGCGGATCTACGCGGGGGGGGGGGGGGGGGGGTTTAGGGGGTTTACCCCCCCCCCCCCTTGGGCTGCCAAGTGAAATTGTGATGTCGAAAACTTACTTACGGGGGTTCAAAATAGCAAACGAAAATCTTTCCACATCAAATATTTTAATCACAAACGACCTATAACTAAACACAAAGGGCTAAACGGTTTGGAATATGAGCAATTGATCGAGTCTTTTATTTTATGTCGTCAATCCCTCACTATGAACAAGATTTATGATTAAAAGTCAAAGACGCTTATATCCATTGTCTATTAAGCGTAGCCCGCGCGTAAAAGTTGCGCACCAGCGCGCTACCTTTCTGCGCACTAACGCGCGCGCACGCGTACTTGCGCGCGAACAATTGAATATCTACACAGTGCAACGCACTTTTACCGATATCTAGTGAGTGCAACGCACTTTCACCCAAGATATCTACACGGTGTAACAACTTTTCTTCTCCATCAATGATGGGCGAAACTATATTTCCTCACGTGATTAACTTTTGACCAATCGTAGAGCAAGATTCTTAGTATGTGGAATTTAATATATTTTATAAACTATCATTAAAACATTTTGCGTAAATTTTAGAATACCACCCTTAATTCTTAAGAGTTGCAACTCTCGAGAATTGCATCGTTTGGACACACATTTTGCAATTCTCGAGAGTTGCAATCTTAAGAATTGCAACTCTAAGAATTGGCTTTTACCGTGTGGACACAACTAATGACGTTTTGAGTGCGGGGTCGCGTCGAGTTAATTGGCGCTTCATGCACGGTCTCTTAACTCGTCAGTTAGGGGTGGAGATACAAACATCACCGCGAACATGACTATAAAAAACAATATAATAACAACAAAAACACATCACCAAGACATAAGTATTATACAAAGCAATACAGAAAAACGAAAACACCACCGAGAAGAGACCGCGGCGGTGGCATTGCAACCGCCGTGAAGAAAAGTAGGTGAAACATTCATGGAACTTTCACTTCGTTTAGTCACCGATTGTCACAAGTTACAACGATGGGCCATGTAGACACAATATTCTATACACAAGGCTTGCAAGTTCAAGGTCAACCCCACCACCCCCCCCCCCCCCCCCCCCCCCCTCCCCCCACCACCGCTTTAAAACGCAACATCATAGTTGAACGTCGACTGTGCATATATTCGGGTAAAACCTCCCCATTTGTTGACAGAAATCATGCACCTTCAAGGCAACAATCTTAATGATTAAATTTACAAAAGTGATATCTAGCAGAGAAACGATAATATGTTTATGGAGCCTGTCTATAGAGGTCACCTGTTTACTGTTGCGAATTCCATTGTTTCTCAGTTTTTTCAACCTTTGTCACTCTGCTACTTTCTCCTCTTTTTTGTTTGTGTGTCTCGGGGGGCTCGTTTGATCTGACAGCCGATTCCCGCCCGGCCCGTCGGGGTCATTATTGATAGACGATCACGGCAGCAATGAGGGTCGGCTGCGACTCGGGCCTATTACAATATTTACTCGGTCTTCATTACAATCTTGACTGATACGTTTAACCTTGGATGAGTACAATCGAATATCCTTAAGGGTGGATTCCTCTAGTCATTCGTAGATTATTGGGGTAGTTGTGGAACGTTCCATGTAAACCGGAAAACACACAGAACAGATCTGATCGAAATTCACAAAAGAGGTTTATACCATGGATATAAAACTATGGAGCACCATTTTGTTTTTATTACTGATGGATTAAAGCTACTCAGTTGCAAAAGACAATCACAAAGGTGTATAAAACTATGTACTCAGATGATAAATATCATTTGCGCAGTTCTTGTATTAATAGCAAGAACCAATGCCTCATAATGGGAAACCGCATCACGGTTTATACATAAACCTTCCTTTAGACAATCATGTAAGAATTCAACCATGCGTGTCACGATGAGAAGTATTGAGAAGTGTGGACACAGGGTGTGACAGTGTGACATGGGGTGTGACAATTTGGCACGGAATGTGACATGGGTGTCATAATGTGACACAGTGTAAACATATTGTGTTACAGTGTGAACACATATGTGTCAGTGGTGAACATCGTGTGTGACAGTATGAACACGGAGAGCCGCTGCGTAAAGCATTGTGTCCAATTGAACACATTGTGTGACAGTGTGAAAATAGTATGTGATAGTGTGAAAAACATTCTGTAGTAGTGTGATCACAGAAGGTTATTGTAAAAACAGTATGTCACAGCGTTACCACACTGCATCACAGAGTGAATGCACAGGGTGTAGCACTGTGACACACTGTGTGTCACAGTGTGACGACGCTGCAATACTTTGTGAGTACCACTATATATGTGGACCACAGTTTGTTGTCGCACACACTGTGAGCACACTTTCATGCACATTGTATTCACAGTGTAGTTAATCGTATACTAATATCACAGTGGCTAAGCTAACGCGCATCATTCCTATGACATTCTTGTGACCCTTTTAACGTGCCAATTCAACACTATACAAAGTACTTTCCTCCTCAAACTTCAACCTTTCATTCGTCCCTTGTTTTTGTTCAAGTATGCCCCTCAAGGGGTACAATTTGAAGTTCACGCTTCCACTATTATACTCTGGCCATGGGGTTTAAAATGGAGTTCGATACGTAAATCAGACGGGCGCGGCGCTTTTGCGAACGCCATGCGCACGGTGTGTAATACACACTGGTTTAGTGGTAATCATACACAGTGCGCAGCAATACTGGATTAGCTCAAAATGAGTGATCCGCGGTGTAGTATCCCTTCACATTTTTTTGCGCGATCTTTAGGCGGAATGTAGGGGCTGCACCCCATAGAGTTTCAGAAACTTCTCACTATTTGGGCAAAACATCAATTGTTTTGACAAAACCACCAAATATCGTTCGTGTAATACAATGTTCCTCAAATTGGGCAAAATCACCAATATTTGACTCTATTTTGTGCATGTAAAAACAATGTACCTCAAATATGGGCAAAAACAAGCTGGGCTTGTAAGAGCAAGGTCCCCAGACCTTGCTCTTACAAGCCCAGCTTCTTTAAGGTCTCCTCTTTCTTTCATGACTTGTTTAGAAAAACCATTTGGGTTGTATATTGATTGACATATTGCACTTCAAATTTTTTGCTTATGCTGTTTGTTCTATATTCTATGTACAAATGTTTTTGTGAAAGAAATAATAAAATGAACCTTGAACCTTGAAAATAATACACCTCATAAGCCCGTCATGTAACCTACAGTATACACCACAATTATGAATGCACGAAATTTGAACAAATATATTGTTATGCATTGTATCCGCACCCCCCTCCCCCCCCCAAAAAAAAACAACAGCAACAACAACACATAACATATAATAAAATGAAATATAACAAACATATACTCACACTTAAACAATAATTTGTTCAAATTCAACTGCATTGTTGATTGGCCCTTGTGTAAGTGAGACACCGAATACGATAATTTATCATCATTATGTGATTGTTTATATTGTGACCTCCATACTTGGTACCCATTTATTCATTGTTGTTTGGTACTTAAAATGTGGTTCCGAGCTTTTAACCACTTAAAATGGCCGAAAGAAAAAAAATCATAATGAATAGAATTAATTTATTACCAAGCATGAACCCGCTATCGATCAAGCGGTCCTCACGCCGTGCGTCTACCCCAGAGATCCGGCGTATCTGCGGCGCGTAAAACGGTCGAGATTTAATTACGCCTCATCATTACGCGCCAACGAGCATTGATCGCGGTTTTGTTTTACACCATGTTTGGGGATGCATGAGAAGAAATTAGTACTGCCCTTTTGCTAAAACGAAGTACATGACTTACACATACACTTCCATTTATGGTGATACATCTAAAATGTCACAAGTCACGTGCTTTAAGCAACAATGCACGTCATTCAGTTTTTGACGTAATTCTTTTCTTCGTTTTTGTATTTCTCTTGCAGCAGTGCTATTCTCTATTCAAATTACTTTATTTATGATATTCAGCTACTTCAGACGGATCAGTTGGTCAAAAAACTGTTTTGTATACCCTCTGAGTGCCAAATTATATTGAAATAATCCATCAAACCCATTTCAGATCATAATATAGTCAAGTTCCTGAAAACTTAATTTTCATATTCATCTATACAAAGATTAGAACTTAGTCCAGCTTAGTAAATGGTGTCCATACAAGAGTGTCCCTACAATTTATTCAACAAACTCAACTAATGTACAGTATGTATTCTAGGACAATTTAATAGATCTGAAATATATGTCTATTTGTGACACTGACGACTGTGCGACACCCAGAGAGTTAAATGATAACGATATTTTAAAAATTACTACACCAGTCCTAGTTTTTTTCTCTGCGAGTCTGAAACCAGACTTACTATCCTTATAAATAATTGCTGCGTTCTCATCATTTTAATTAGGTATTTTCTTACACTCTTCTTTTGCCCTGAATGACGAACCTTTTCAAAATTGCTATGCGTTGAGATGTAGAGGGCGACAGGGGTGTCGATCCTGGGGGGGGCAGGGGGGGGCGGTCGCCCCCCCAATGAAAATATTGGGGGGCGACATATCATTTCGCCCCCCAATAATTCCGAAATGAGGAAGAAAAAATCGAGTGATATTATGCCAAGAGGGAAAGACACATTTATCAATAATTAATCTTCAAAATAGCCATTTTTTAGTTTGAAAAGGACTGTAAATCTCTTTTTTGCAGCGCGCTTCGCGCGCATACAGTTTCTCATCATTGCAAGTTTCATTTTGGTTGCCTCGGAACTCACCTTTTGAAATGTGTCGGGCAGCGTAATTTCTCAATGGCACACATCAAACGAAGTTTATTAAACCCTCATCTATAGATAGCACACCGTCACAGAAAATAAAATAATCTCGGTACATATGCGCTGAACGCAAATCAAATTGGAATATATGTTCCCCGTCATATTTGAAAAGGGGCAGATTGTCCCCTCCCTTTTTCATTATGTATGTTTGGTTCCATACTATACTTCATATTACGTGAAATTTCTATCTCAGGTGTGCACCAAATCGCACAATTTCACGCCAAAAATACAAAAGCTCCCTACTTGTGGTGAGGGGGACACACCCTCCACACCCTCCCGCTCGTCGCTATCGCTTCCTTGCAATGGTCTCCTACACTTCTCTTGAGAAGATAGTGACAGTGCTTAGTTCATTGAGTCAATTGCATAGATATGTCAATGGCTCTATAGTAAATGATCTATGGTCATCTCATGCAACAGATCAGTCTATGAATTGATATCTTTCGCTATGCCTTTAAGAAGTAGGTTCACTATTTTCTGACAATTTTAACACCATGCTATAGGAGCGCAAATGTCTGAAATCTAGAAAGCTTCCGGGGGCTCAGCCCTGGACCCCCATTATTGTCCCCAAATGTGGGTGCCCCCCAAAGTCAGGTCTTCGAGCCATCAAGACACTTTCAATGAGCGCATAATAAAACTTCCGGGCATGCCAATGTGGGGCTTTTAAGCTCTCTCAGTGGTCACTCTGGAAATTTTTTCAAATTTCGCCCCCCCAATCTCAAAACGGATCGACACCCCTGGAGGGCGATCTGAACAATTCATATTTGGTAGGTTCTAGGTTTCACACAGTGCTCAATGCGTTCGCAAGAAGGCACCGCCCCGGCGCGTCTGAATTACAAATCCAAACCACCTTTAAAGGGGACCACCAGGCAAAGAAAAACACATAATCATATGTGTTGATATACCTTTGTGTGATATCAATAGATGGCCAACATTTTGCAAAGGGTTGGGTAATGTCATAAACAATGCATATATTAATTACCACTACTTATACGGAACCATTATCGCCTCATGGTTCCGTGTGCGCCAACGTTTGCGAGTGTGCCAATGCTATCACGCGTACGTTTGGAGACAAAAGAAGCACGGACGATGAGTTTCGTCCTAGACTAAAGGTAGTCTTCGTATACAGATCCATGAACACATGTTTGATTATGGTGATGCCTTTTTTCCAATTATGTAAATTTCCGGAAACATATTTTCTGAACTTTTTGGTGGAATGGACTACTAAAAGTGTTACCTTTTTATCTATAAGAATATTATTTTGGGGAGGTGGTACATACCCTTTAAGGTCATTCACTGGGTCGACCGTCTTTCCCTCAAATCTCATGGCAATAGACGCACCAAAGGCCTAGGTCATGGCCCTCGTGGACGGGATAGATTACTTAAAATAATCTAAATTGAATAATTACTATTGATTCATCTCCATCATCTATAGCAAACTGTGTATTATAGTGTTCAAAATACCGCAATGACCGATTTATTCATTGAACCGTTGTAGCTATATCGAGGCTTCTCCAATACTACACAGTCGCTTACAAAGTCATGCTCTTCCAGACTGGAGTAGCGAGTAGCGTATACTGTTACCATGTCGAGACATCACTGTGTCATCATGAGTGATGATGAGAAGGTGAAAGAAGAGGAGGAGGAGGAAGGCGAGAAGGAGGAAAATGTTGAAGAAGAAGACAAAGAGGCAGAGAAGACGAAGAGAAGAGGGGGGGGGGGAGTAAGAGATGGAGAATATAATATAGAGGGGATGAGGAAGAGGAGGAAAAGAAGTTATAAGAGAAAAAGAGAGAGATGGAGAGGAGAAAAGAAGCAGGATGAAGACAAAATGTAAGAGGAAATGAGGAATAGGTGAGGAGAAGGAGAAAGGGGAGGAGGGAGATGACGAAGAGGAGGAGTAGCTTTAGGAGAAGTAGGATGAGGAGGAGGTTGTGGAAGAAAGGCGGGTTGAAGAGGAAAGTGGGAAGGAGAATGAGAAGAGGAAATGCTCTTTCTGAGGCAACATACAGAAATGTGGGGTTTTCCCAAATGGAGCAACTATATAGGAAGGATAAATGCTATCACTAGAATGCGATTGATTATAATATATTTTCTTTTGTTGACAGATATACAATGATATACCGAGTATGGTTTAAAACAATACTAAGAAGAATAATGACAAGGGGGAGAAGAAGAAGAAGAAGAAGAAGAAGAAGAAGAAGAAGAAGAAGAAGAAGAAGAAGAAGAAGAAGAAGAAGAAGAAGAAGAAGAAGAAGAAGAAGAAGAAGAAGAAGAAGAAGAAGAAGAAGAAGAAGAAGAAGAAGAAGAAGAAGAAGAAGAAGAAGAAGAAGAACAACAACAACAACACTAACAAGAATAACAAGAAGACAAGGGGAGAAGAAGAAGAAGAAGAAGAAGAAGAAGAAGAAGAAGAAGAAGAAGAAGAAGAAGAAGAAGAAGAAGAAGAAGAAGAAGAAGAAGAAGAAGAAGAAGAAGAAGAAGAAGAAGAAGAAGAAGAAGAAGAAGAAGAAGAAGAAGAAGAAGAAGAAGAAGAAAAAGAAGAAAAATAAGAAGAAGAAGAAGAAGAACAACAACAACAACAACAACAACAAGAGATAATTTCTTTCTGAGTCATCTTCCAGAAATGTTGGTCTTTCTTAATGAAGTAACTAGGAAGGATAATGACCATGATGACATAACGAGAATTCTTTTAATACAGAAATGCCAAGTATGATTTTAAAGCCAATACTCAGAAGAAGGAGAAGAAGAATAAATGAGATAGGAAGACGGAATAAATAAACATGAAAAGAGAAGGAAATTGTCGAGGTGCTATGTGGAAAACCTCAATAATGATGTTCAACACCAATACTTCTGCTTCCGACTTCTGTTCCCGGGGCCTTTTCTGAAATTGTGTATTTATTTTCTTTCCTGTTGTCTTATTCTCATGACCTATTTTCCATCCTTGTCCGCTTTATTACATAGCCTCGAATGTGCCATGCACCTTACATGTTACGTAACATCACATTTTGGTGTTAGTGAGATCTTTGTTCTTTTTTTAAAGATAAAATTGAAATCTTATATTAATTGTTATATAGTTTTATACACGGGTCAGGCACGCGCTGCAGTGATATGACCACTTAGTAATTAATAGGATGGTAATACTCATAATAACAATAAGTGATACAATTAATTAAAGTTAACAATTCCATACATTAAAGTTACCAATTGCTACCCACAACATATTTGACTCTATGTAAACTAAGAATAACAACAATTGCGAAATTTGCAATAACTTATCGATCACGCTACCCGTTATGACGTGTTTGAGAAAATGTGAAGGTGCGTTTGAATACTTTTGTTAAGCTCAAAACTGGCGGTTTTAAACGTGTTTTAAGCTAAGCTTCTCACTTGGTAAAAAATTGGCCTTAAACACGTTTCAAACGCTCATTCTTTAAGTAGACAAATTTACTAAAACGCACATTAAGTTTCGCAAATCGTCCCTCCAATAATCGGGAAGAGGTCCCTGTTCAAACAGACAGGAGGCTCGATAGCACCCCTGATATACGTAACTAGATAATGTATAGGATATCCCATTCATTGACGTTAAAGCGCGGCCATTTTGCATCAAATAAACAACTCAAAAATAACATTGTTACAGGTTTTGCAAATTTAAATAATATTCCATGACCACTATGAGACACAAACGTTATCCTGTTGCATTCACATTAAGCGCTATTGATATAATGGTATAGCCCACATGCATTATGACAGTACAAAGATATGGAAACTGCTTGTCACAACCAGGGGGGGTAAGCTCAGCCGCCATGATGGTTAGGTATGTATGCGATTAGAAGCAGTTTAGCTACGTCATAAAACGTCATCAAAAGTATGACAGGCTGTGTATTTCGAAATTGATCGGGAATTTAATAATAAAATACATCCCATTGAGCGGTGAAATATTCACCACCTCTTTATCTAGCATAATCAATTTGTGTTGCCCTTTTCTACCCTAAATAAGACTCATTTTTTAGTTACATTTTGTGTTAAATACTGTTTATGATTGCTCAATATTTGCAGAAGAGTCGCTCTTCATACACGGATCACTGTCTCAGCCAAGGGAAAAAATTGTTTACAAATTCATCGCGCGCAAAATCACAAATGTACGCGCTAATGACATCTTTGCCATAGAAAATGTACAGTGTGAGTGCGCTTGGTAAAGTGCGCGCCTTACGCACATTCTTATTGTTTCGTCATATTATTTCCCCACAATGCAGTTTTGTGACGAACTTCCTCCGTTCAATACTGCTCGTAAACAAGACCGTCAGCCCGCCATTGCTTTATGTACAAAGTGTATGGGGTACGGTACCTACGGGCAATACAGTTTACCTTCTAGTTCTACAATGGCAGTGTTGGAGTCATACTTCTATGGTCACAACTCAAGAAGGCTGTATCGGCAGCGCATCAAGTGATTCAATTCGATGAAGAGCGTGAAGTTAGCACCACGATTATGCAGCGCGCCATAGGCCTAGCGGCCCTTCCCGCCCGATACAAGTGTTTGCGCATAAATCGTTCGCTTCTCCCACGATGACCCTATTCAAGTGTGCGATATCGTCTATGTATACATCTTCAACATCCTCATCGAGTTCTCGCAGAAAGGAAAGACAATTCTCGGCGAAAAGAGTAATTTAAATCAGATAATACACACTTTTTGTTAGATACATCGACGCGATTTAGTCAATAATAATATCATTCGTTTTCTCATCGGCCAAATTTCCATAAGAGTTTTTCAGTAAGAACTTAGATTAAATTCAGATTATTTGTATACATCGGGCTTAAAATGTCTAATATTGCTGAACATTTTATACGTATTAATGATTACAGACAAATGTCTACTCATAATATGGCAAACGTGATTATGCATAGTTATACAACTTCAGATCCTGAGTAGTATTGAATCAGTATTATACTTAGAGGCAAAGGCGTAATATTAATTACAAATATTTATTCCATGTTTGGTGGCTGAACGTGCTTAATTATATGTGATTAGGAAAGGTGCATTCAATGTATAGAGTTTGAATTGTGTTTGCAATATACATGTTCGTGTAGTATGTGTAGGTTTTATACTTATGATTTACATTCTTCCAATTTAAATAATTTTAGATATACTATTACTATAGTCTAGTAATAATATACCAGTATACAGATAACAAAAGTAAACTATCAACTATATAATTGATAGTTATGATAGATGTAATTTAACTTAAACTTAAACTCAATTTCATTAAGTCCAATGCTGCGATACAGAAATGGCATAAGAATATAAGCCCTGTGCGAATCAAATTTGAAAGCTGCAGGTTTTAACGCTGAGTAATTTTCAAATAAATACATTAAATCAATACCCCCGACGCAAATATAAGTTCTCCCACATAATTATACGAGTGCTGATGATTTTTGTAAGTGCATAATAACCTTCTTCATTTCTGGTGCAATTTTGTTTAAATGTTACCGGAAGAGACAAATGAACAACCAAGAACAACTTAAGCCTGGCGCAGACAGAGCCGACTCGACCCGATCCGACTGGTTTTCAGCCTGATTAACTCAGTATATGCGCTGCCTCATGACTCTGGTTTTGCCAGTCAAGTGCCAGTCGGAGGTCATTCGAGGCCGATTCAACATGTTGGATCGGCTTCGACTGAGCGAAACTGACTCTAGCCTGACGGAAAACCAGTCGGATCGGGTCGAGTCGAGTCTGCGCCGGGCCTTATGCGAAGAAACATCAGAAAGATCCGGAAGTAATACTATACTCAAACATATTTTCAGCCTCATATATCGCAATAAATGAGCAAATAAGTAACAAAACGCTGTTATGAAAGTGAAAAGTATCGCAATCTCCTCCTTACAAAGAAACCTTCATCGAAAGTACTTCTAGCCAGCAATACATTATTTATTGTGAATATGAATGAAGTTTGATATTTACAAAATCGATAAAATTGCGAGAGCAAACATTTCGTCCCACTTGAAAAAGAATAAAAACGTGTAAACAAAAAATGTTGTGATATCGATGTAAGGAGGAGTATAAAGTAACAATGCATGATAAAGGAGGTAGAGAATTGTGGTTGGTTGAGTGGTTTGTGCCTTAGTCGTTCAATTCAGAGGGCATCGATTCGATGCCCATCCAATCGGAAGTTTACGCAATGATGTATCATTGGTTGAATAGTGGTTACCGTCATCATATAATTTCTCCCGAATACAGAGGCCTATGAAAAACATGATTTTCTTCTAATACGCGTACAGTAAGTCACAATATAAACAAAACAAAAACTAAAGGCGACTGCACTTTTTAGATGCTTTGGAATTAAAATATGCAATACCCCATTGCCTCTCTTCTCTATCCTCTCTTCTCTTCTCTTCCTCTTCTCTCATCTCCTCTACTCTCCACTCCTCTCTTTTCCTTTCATCTCCTGCCCTGTCCTTTCCTCTCCCCACCCCTTTCTCTCTTTATCTATCTTTCCATTCACTCTCTTTTTATCATGCTTCTGCATCTTTTCACTAGCGATAAACACTTCGCAACGTATATACACCGTGTCTTCGTAATAATGATCGGACATCAAGATCATTATTTGCGAAACGAGCGAATCCAGCTTCATCGCTTGTTAGTGTGTGCTCTGTCTACGGTTACCCGCCAATCCATCTTGTACTTGCACCCCTAATTGATTCTCTTTGGCGGGCAAACTCCCGGGTAGGGGTAAAGGAATGCCCCGCTCTCGGAATGGTGATGGGCGCGATCGAGGCACGCAGGGCTTGTTCCGCAACCAATAAGTCAATTTAATCAATACGAACTCGTTAAACAAGAGGATCCTTTACATCCGCCTAAAAACCTTGAAATTATATATAAACTAAACAAACTAGAGTGCATTTGTGCTTGATAACAAGCGGTTTGAATAACAATAACCCTCTTTAAACCAGGGGTTATATTGTTTCAATAAACAGGACAGAATAACAGAGTCGAGTTGTTTATCTTCATTTTGCTGTGATTGTTTTATCCGTAAGACAGATTGAGAAAGCATGTTTGAAGAACAATGAACTTTAAATGTTAAATCAAGGAAATTAACCGTTCCTGTTTCTCTAATACAATTGTACGTTATTTTGAAAATAAGGTTCATTTGAATAAGAGAAACGCAGACAAGTTGTTTCTCTTTATATTGCAGAGGTTGTCTTACCCGTATATTGTGGGATTATAATAACAAATTTGAATAACAATAACCTCTTTAAACGAGGATTATTTACATCAATATGCAAATCAAATGATATCTACCAACAAAAGTAAAACTTATTTCTAGAGAAATAAAAACAGCTTGTTTCTCTCAAATTTGCTACGATTTATTTGTTTTCCGTTACGCAGATTTAAACGCATATTTGAATAACAAAACCGGTTGATCGTTGTTATTTTGCTGTTATCGTTTTATCTGTAGCACATTTTCAAAAGCAGTTCATCTACATCGATAAACCTCTTCAATCAAATGGATTCTTAAATACATATTTACGTTGCTTTTAAGGTGAAGAATTCAATAACCTGGTATATCTTCTGTGGATGTTTACCTTGTAATAAATAATTTATCGGAACAACATGTTTATCCGATAACCAATCGAATTCTCTAAAAAGGTCTGTATACTGACTCACTTTGTATCAAAGATTGCTAATTTGTGTGTGGGTGGATGCGGGCGCGAATTTGATCGTAGTACCGTCGAACAGTCTATATATTCACTGCGGCATATTGTTTTTAAAAAGGCAAGGTTGCTATTGAACGCAACTCAGAGTTTTAGAACTTAGTCGGTGGTTACGAATCTTTTACTCTTGTGCAATATATCGCGAAAAGAGATCGCTATCTCGTCTCATGGGCTATAATTATTCACCTTTTCACCGTAGCATGATGTTAAAGGTGATTCAAGTTGCTATTGAATGATGCTCAAGATGGTATCTAGTAATTGGAGCCTTTGGGGTCTCGAACCCCTCTAATATCTTACCCTGTATAATGATCGCGCTGAATTGCGCAATATATATTGGACAAGCGAGAAAACAGCGGATAAACACGATTAGTTATTTCGATAGTTGTACCATTTTTGTGAGACTTTAAGGGGGAAAACGTCTTTACGGGTGAAATTAGTAATAAAGTGTCTAAAAACCTGGGACTTACTTGTATCCTGATCAAAAAAAGCATTCGTACTCTGGCGTGCAAAATACCAGAAACTAGATATATCACAACCCCGAGGGTTATTATGGGTAACTTGATTTCTAGTCACTTGTGGGTGAAGTGTAAGGCCCATTGACATAATGTCACTTAAAGGTAGTTTCGCCCACTTTAAATGTTATCTAATTTTAAGTTTAAAATGACACATCAAAAGGCCAACACATGGCAGTAAACAGGCGTTAACGACTCCCCCTCCCCGCCCTCCTTTAACATAAAAGTAGAAATACAGCAACAACACAGAAAAGGAAGAGGAAAAGAAGTAAACAGAACGTTTTTCTAGAAATTGCGGACCGAACTACTACACCCAATACACTTCCGGAAAGATCACTGTGTGCCACTCTGTGAAGCATTTTAACTTTGTCGACACTCATCGGAACACACTGTGAGCACACTGTCATACAAAGTGTGAGTACATTACATTACACAATGTGAATCTGTCTGTTCACAGTGTGATGAGCATTCACACTTTTAAAACGCGCCAATTCAACATGGTCCCCCCCCCCCCCCCCCCCCAAACAAATAAAGGGTTCACACGGTGCGATCACACTGTGTTCGTTCCGGTACACGGTATGACCAAGGAGTTACTATCGATAGTAACTCCTTGGTATGACATGTTTGTACATTTTGTATGTGTATGTCTTTTATCATATTCTCCACTGCAAGGTGGAAACATGACGTCCGGAACGATGCGGGGTTACCCTTGCACCAATCACAGGTCAGATCTGCATTGCACAGAATAATTTTGGTTATCGCGATCGCCTATTGGCTGAAATGTTCCAAATAGGGCGCACTATACACATCAAGAGATTCGCACCACTTTCCCTACGGGATCACTTCCGGTATGTAGTTAGTTTATGTAAGAATGAAAACAAAACACAGGGACATAACGTATCTCATCTGATCGAACTTACATAATTGGACATCCCATGCAAATTTCTAAATATTATTGTTAAATTTACATCGTTCTTGTTAGTGAACCATACATGAAGAGAAAAGTCGTGATCAGGTCTCCGTGAGTGATTAATTAGCCAGCGAAATAGGATAAACGTTAATTTTAAAGTTTTTTGTATAGCGTTAAATATTTCCGTTGTCTTCATGGATTAAAGGTGATTTGGATTCGTAAACTAGACGTGCATCGGGAGTAGCGCCATCTTGTTAACGCCTTGCGCATGTGAAATACAGTGTTATGTAGTGCGCACAAACTAGCCTATATGACGTGCAGACAGTCTCATAAAACATCGATGCTAGAAAGATCGATGTTCATCGATGTTAAAAATATACGTGCATTCGTGTGTGTTAGTGTGTGCATGGGCATGCAATGATAACAAAATATTGATCCAATAAAATGTCCCCCAATTCTGCAATTTTGCATGGGATGTTAGCATGACATATGAATCGCGAACTGTCGTGTATGATGCCTACGCATGCCAATTAATGGTGTCTTAATTATACGCACTTAATTGTACTCCTTGTCCAGTTTTAATGATTTATTGTCGTCGCACGGTCTACCTTGTCGGTAACATGTCTGCCGGCCGACGCCAATTTTGTCTCAGGAGTAGGGTTATGTGTAGGGTTAATTGGGGCCAAGATGGAAGTTTGGGATGAAAAGGTTTTCAGGCATTATGCAGGGGACCAAAGGGGTGAAATCCAAGTAATCACACAGCTCCTTGACGAAGGCCTATCATATGAACAACAAAATATTTGGTTTACTGCAGCATCCCGTTTTTCGTAACCTTTCTTCGTAGTAAATTGCTCCTCAAGGAATGGGCAGTTTAATCGTAATTTGTCCATAGTGCCGTGTTCTTAATTGGTTCTACGTATAATGAGTCCAAATCAGGGGAACAGTTTCCTTGTTTTAGTTCAATAATGGAAGTGACCTAATACCAATGTTATATTTATAACAACCCTCTGCATTTCCGATCAATCCTATGTCTAGATGTTTACATAACAAACGACATTTTCCTAAAACTGCACGGTACAATTTCCTGTCTCTAAAATCATGCCCTTCAAATTCCGTGCCCTTAAAACTTACATCTCTTGATCAAGTCATTGTCTTTTATTTTCGGCTCTTCCTAATATGAGGTTGTCGTCAATACCTGGCTGCATACGGTAGCCCCCTATGTCCCGAGGCCGGTCCCCCTCCATGCATAATACCGGCCCGTGATACCGCATTACAAGTACACCGAGTTTCAAGGGCTTCCTCAAACAAACACTACGCGAAAGTCTACACCTGGGGCTAACGGTGGTGCCAGACGACCCGATACCGCCTCTTCGCAAAGAAGTTTGTCACATTTTTTTAATGGCGGGAATCTGTGTGGATGCTACCTATACACGTGGTTGCCATGACAACGATTCAAGTACCACTACCATCGATCGTCTGGTCTGACTTTTCCTTTGTTTGTAAGTGTCCTAATTTGCATATTATTCATGAATAAATCGCCGATATTTATTTTGTGGTACCTCTGTATGATTGTCATGTCATGCACGTACATTATAAACTTCCTTCTTCCGTTTTTTATTCTTAATAATGTAGTTTAATATCATATAATACTATGCCAATTCAGTAAGCATCAAGGTATTTTAAACATGTTTTGGGAGAGATACAAAGTTTGAAATCATATATTTATTTAAAAGTAGAGTCATTACAAATAATGTCTATATACCAGCTAAAAAATAACATTGAACGTCTAATCTTAAAAACAATGCAATAGTTAAAATGTTACAATTATAGGTATTTTGTGTATGAGCTTATTATATTTCCCAACATTAATTGTGATTTGAAAGCACATAAACACAAAAACAAACATACACACGTGGTATATAAATTTAGAATGTATTATAAATTCGACATTATTCTAAATTATGGATAATGTAGTAAGTTCATACACAGACCAACAAAGAAGAATGACTAGAAAACTTTCAGATGAAGATTAACAATATTTTAACTATAGGTTTTCCCGCTCAATTTCGCGATTGTGTCAATCCAATTGATAATAGGAGCAAACGAATTCGCGCGATTTGCGATCGCCGTGTCAAAGCAACATTCGAATTCGTAAATAGTCGTTCAAAATCACGTAGGAGCAAGTGAATTTGCACAAAGAGCATACCTTTTCATCAATGGTCATTCGAATTCGCGAAAGTGCAGTTGACAGTTGGCTGCACATTCGCGAATTCGAATGCCCATAAATGAACTTCTGTGTCTATTCACGAAAGCTTATGCGTATGCATGAATTCGCTTGCACTTATTCGGAATTTGGAAGACCGATACCAACGATTACGCGGTAATGCGTGAATTTGAATGACCCTTAATGAATTCGATTGAAAAAAGTGTAAAATTGAGCGGGAAAACCTATATTATTGATTTATTATCCATGACAAAAGAATAAAGATATAACATGTTACAAAATGTATACATATTTACAAACCATATAATTGTAAAAAAGAAATGTAATTCAATACAATAAAATACAAATGTTTTATTCCATAGGCACATCAAATATGAATCAGTTGAAGGGTTGTCCACGCTGATATCCCGATATCTCCCCGCGTGCCGAATTAATGCGCGGTGCGGAATGTTTGCGATGATTGGCGCCAGCAAAACATTATCATCGGGATTAATATTTTATAACTAGCAAAATTACTGGTTTGAATAGAAATGTTTATAAAAAATCTGCGAAATATAAATTTCGTGTGTTACACTCCTTTCCACTGTCTTCGACTTCAATTATACTGAGAAGAAAGACTCGTGGGCTACTAGGAAAATAACATGTGTTAATGCTCATTCAAAGTTGATATTGTTGACTCTATCAGTATGATTAAAAATGCATATAGATAGTGCGTTTATAATGCTTTAAATGTGTTATAATAAGTTCTAATTTTAATATTTTACAGACTTTTGTGTGTAACAAATTCCTTGTTCACATCGCGAAAAGGGTGTATATAGAGGAATCTCAGTCTTATTTAAGTCTATACGAGTCCCTTTAATAACGGTCCACCGAGGAAAGACTGGCGGCCTATTAACTTAATTAGGTGATGAACAATTGACCGCATTAGCACTGCTACACTGTTGATTGCAAAGGGCACGACATAGACACATATTTCATGAAGACATAGAGGAAAAGGGAGATAGTTGGATAGATAAATAGATAGATGGAAGGATAGATGGATGGATGGATGGATGGGTGGATGGATGGATGGGTGGATAGACCCTGATTAGCATTGTTACACTGTTGATTTCGAAGGGCACGGCATAGACACATATTTCATGAAGACATATGAAAAGGGAGATAGTTGGATAGATAAATCGATAGATGGAAGGATAGATGGATGGATGGATAGATGGATGGAAGGATGGATGAATGGATAGATAGAGAGATCCGGATTAGCCCTGATACACTGTTGATTCCAAAGGGCACAGTAAAGACACATAATTCATTATGTCATGGAAGAGGGAGAGATGGAAAGACGGGGATAGTTGGATAGATAGATAGGTAGATAGATAAACATGAATAAATACCTGTACAACGGTAATATACAAACGCATGATTTGTATTTATTCGTAGACAGAAAAAACGTTGGAGTGCAATGTGGAAAGAGTTTAACAACGGCGAAAAAGGAGAGGGAGACATAGAATAATGGGGAAAGGGAAAGATAACAAAAAAGAAAGGTAGTTATATACAATGAGTTATCAAAAAATGATACAAAGGGAAACGAATAAAAGAAACATGTAATCTATATTCAATTAAAAGATAGATAACGAAATAAAGATGAGGGTGTATATACAGAAAAGAAAGAGTAAAATAGAAAAAAGGAGAGTGAATGAGAAATTAACTCGTATCCGACAATCTTCGTTGCTTAATCAATGTCATTGATGACCGTCCAAGATCTTTCATCAATTTCACCCAATTTACACAAATTTCCAGATAGGCTAACTCGGGACGGCCGGATGGGCATAAATAACGCCATGCGGTCACACAGTGGATTCATCTTGGCTGCAGGGACGAGGCCGGGGGGGGGGGGGGGGGGGGGGAGGGACGTATTCACCAAAGTATTACGTCAAACTTAAACGAAATGTGTGATATGTATATATGCAGCATATAACATTTCATGCAAAAATGTTAATAGGGGTGATCTGGTCAAGTAGTCTGAGCTCTCATCGCACTAATATTGTCCCGGTGTCACGCTAAAAAATCTGTACCCACTGCGAAATCCGTACGCAGTCGCAAATGCGCATGCGCACCTGTGGGAAAATTGCCTGCAAAATTCGTTCCCATTTGTAATAAACATGCAAATGCCTCCTTGAGGCTCCTTGCGGCACAAAGTGTTGTCAAAATCCGACGGTGGATTAAGAAACTCCATTCACGCCATTTAAAAATTGGATAAAACATGTGTCAATTTGTTATTAGCATGAAATTGCGGCGTAATAATGGTCACGATTTTCGCAAGACACAAACTCCAAATGTCTAAGCGCATCCGCATATTTTGCTACTGGGTACGGATTTCGCAGGTCACGGACTTAGCACCACACCGGGTTAGAACCCGAAATCTGCGTCACTCCGATTGTAACGATGAAGGGCGGTCCCAGTTGTAAATAATCACAATTGATTGAACGTGTCTCTTAAAACCAAATAACCGACCAACTATCAAGTGGTATTAAAACTTATATTAACAATGAACGATTTAAATGTATGGCAACATAAATGCGAAATCAAAGGATTATTTGGAAAATCAAATGGGTTACTATCTTCATTAGATGGCATCTTATCCAGTTCCTTTTCACCACAGATGAGTGGTGAGGGTGCGAAAAATCCTAAAAGAGGGGCAAACCACCTTCCCTATCTATACCTCTCTCCCTCTTTCTTTGGTAAGCCCCCAGTGTGGTATTAAACACCGCGTGATTCATTTAGACGTGTGGCATACAGGCATGCATGCACAAATCTAATCCCACGAAGACACGTTGTAAACATGCAAGATGTATGTACGCGGGGCAGGCGCGGTATAGAGGCACGATTAAATAATGACTCGACTTCTCAATTGTAAATGACATGGTCCAGAAAAGCCAAGTTCTTACAGACTATTTTATAGATATTGTAGCTGACGATGCCAATTTGCATCGAACTTACATGCATGGCCTGTATAGAAGCATTTTGACAAGACCAGGGCCCCGTTGCAGAAAGAGATACAATCGATTGTAAGTTACGATTGATCGTAAGTCAGACAATTTACGCGTTTCAACCAATCAGATTTGCGCATCTATAGAACACGTGATCTGACTTACGATTAATTGCAACTTACAATCAATTGTATCTCTTTCCGCAACGGGGCCCTGGTGTCTGAATGGCATGAAACGACTGGCTAGGGCGACTACCACACTAACAGCAGCGTTAGCTTTATAGCATCCAGCTTCTCCTGTACCATCGCGTGTACGCACGACTATTTTTTCCCCAGTCGTGGCACATTTGAAGGATATTAGTCTACAAGGGTCTCATCAAATCAATGTCCATATACGTGCTATCTAATGAAGATAGCAACCTACTGGATTGTCACAGTATCATTTGATTTAGAGGGTTTTTTACCCGTTTTTTATTTGCCATTTATTACAACTTCTTTTGGTATTTCATAACAATATTTAACCTGTTCCCTGCTATATTTTGAATAGACCCATTAATTAATGTAAGGCCCACCAAGTTCCCGTAGGCAATGAGTTAATTCATAGTTATGTGTTGATCCATTTTTATTTTGCATAAATATGCCACGTATTGCAATAAAAGTGAGAACAGGATTATACCCTACAGCAAAATGGTTTATGTTGATAGTTCTTCACATATGAATAACATATTCTAACAAGGAACAACAGTTTTCCTTGAAATAAAAATAGATCAAAATAAATGGCATGTAACGCATCAAAATAGATCTATTTCCACAAAGTAAATAGTAACACATCAAATGTGGATATAAAAACATCAGACTAAACTTACACCGCATGTTTTGCTAAAGCTTCTGAACCAATACACGCCATTATTCTGGTTTCTTTCTCCCAAGAGGTCGCAAGGTGAAGTGGTAGTAGATGGTAACAATCAAGAGCGCGTGGCCAAACATGACAATTAACAGCACCCCTCGATTATAAACGGGTACTCTGCAGCCCCGCTTTTCAACCCCCTGGGACCTTGCCATCTCTGCATTAACCCTTCAGTTTAGACGGGCATATCGGAACCTCGCTGTTTATTCAAACCCCACGAGTCTGTATTGAAGTCAGCTATCTAACCCCT
Organism: Echinarachnius parma; assembly: GCA_037951105.1. Taxonomy (NCBI): domain Eukaryota; kingdom Metazoa; phylum Echinodermata; class Echinoidea; order Clypeasteroida; family Echinarachniidae; genus Echinarachnius; species Echinarachnius parma. Next base: position 15,553 of record JBAMJV010011484.1, on the reverse strand, counting down.
CACTGTTTTTAACGGGTATTACGTTATCCCGCTATCCAACCCATACATACTCCCTCTATCAACTTTCCAGTTTAAATGGGCACTTCGTTATTCCGTTTTACAACACCAATTTGCCTTAGTATCCCTTGATTTAGGGGGCACTTATTTACACCCCTAAAACCCCCATTTTATAGCCTTGAAAATCGTCGATTAACCATTCAATTTACATGTATATTAGCACTTCGTATAGCCCCGCTACAGACACTCCCCACGCACCCTAGAATTCCTCTATAACCCTTCCATCAGCATTAACGGCACTTCATACCCCGCTACACAACCCCCATGGCCCCCCTTGCTTTATTACCGTAACCATACAATTTAAACGGGCACTTCGTTACCCCGCTGTTCTACCCCCATGAGCTTTAAAGGGAACATTGTCCAAATCCACAAAATAAAATTCTAATTCTAGCGGTTCCCTTATACCTTGTTGTATTCGTATTAACAATAAAATCGCGGGACCGGTTTCGGTTTTTCAAATTTCCCTTTCGTTACAAAGATATGTATGATTGAAGTATTCAGATAAGAAAAACTCCGGGCGAGTTTTTCTTCTGTGTACAAAGTGAGTGCAGTGAGTTACTGAATATCACTTTGCATTTTCGCTCATTACTTGGCCATACAATGTCCATTTGACTTGAAATTTTCACACAATACCCTGTGGACATATGAGATAACAACAATATCCATTGCATCAACCATTCATCACTTTTTGCACATGTCAACAAAGTTACTAGATCCCTTTAACAGCCAGTTGTTTACCCCTCCAGTTATGGATGGGTATGCTCCACGTCCAACTATTAACATCTCCTTATTAAAGTACTGTGACGGTTCTGGGATGCCCTCAACAACTTCATATCACTAACGTAATGGAAGTCCCTCCAAATAATTTAAACAACCATTACAGTAACACAAGTCATAAGCAATGTTCAGACAAATTATGAGTACTATTTCGGCAATGTTTAATATAGATTTTCTTCCCTTTTTGTTATCATGGGATGATTATACAAATACTAAACATTTCCTCTCCTAAAAAAAGGGTTATGTGTATTTCAGTTGCCATTCAGAAGTTTAAATAAACGTACAGCGGAACATCTTTTCCCAGTGTTTTTATTGCTCAAATGTTGGTCTCACAATATTACGTGAAATATGGTATTTACATTTACTTTGCTGGTATGTTATATGATGCGAAACTCGAATGGGGCTTTAACATCCAGAGCCTAAACGGTTGCTCCACGCCCCGCTATTCATCCCCTGGAGTACGATCGATAGCTGAAGTGCGCAAAACGCCAACGTCTTCCCGCCTTAATGAGTACCGCACGCGCGCTTTTGACTTCTATAAAGCGCATACATTAAAGACCGTTTAAAAAAGAAAGAAAACAAGTGTGTTCTTTCTTCGGACAAGGCTGCACTGCAAATTTCTTAACCTTGTTTATTTTGGGGAGTATACTTTTTTATGTTTTTTTTATACCCCATCTTGTATTCTCATTTCAGCCTTTCCCCCCACATTCAATAAGATGTGTCCTTGACTATTGTACAACAATTCTTACTTTTATCTTCAATTTCTTCCCGTTCTCTTTTGTTTTAGACTTTCGTCCCTTTATTTTGATATATAAGATCATCCCGCGTTTGTTTTAGTTACATGATCGTAAATTCGTTGTAAAATGCAAAAACTTTAGTTTTATGGGCTGATAATTATTTTCAAGTTAAGTATCCGTGTGTCCAAAATAGTCATGGCCAAAATATTAGGTAGGACAATGAGAAATAATAAAGAAAAACAATATTATTTCTCTTTAGGATTGCATGTAACGCTTTTATACAGAGTCTTGAGATCATTATGTAGATAATATTTGCTCAAAATGTTGTATTACCGGGTCATTACACATACGCACTTCATCTCAAAACGAAATTGTTTGAATTATATTTGCCCCCGACGATGTTACCAAGAACTTCTGATGTAAAATGTTGTTTCCTTTTCTTTCTCTTTTGGAATTATATTTTGTATTCACACACAAAAAGGGCATGTTTATGTATCACGAATTGCACGAACTATGACAGCTGAGAAGTTCACAAAAAACTTGCGTTTCGATTGTCATGATTGTAGCGAAACCAAAAATCAGGTAGAATTTATCATTTATTTTGAATAATGAAGCATAAAACATAATTATCGAACAATTTTTTGAAGCATCCCCATGCATGAAGAATTATGAAACTTTATGGATAATTTTTCTGCGAAATTGTACTCTATAGATCTCATTCCCCTGTTTTCCTAACCGACTTAAATGTCTCTGTTTTCGTTAAATTGCCTTTTTTCGGATGAATATTTAGCTCAATTGGAAAGCGAATTTCATGAAGATTATAATGTTGCTGTCTGTATACGATCTTCCAGATCGGCGTTCCGCCCTATGATTGGCGGAGACATGTCCACGTATCAGGTTCGCTTCAAATATATAGAGTAGAGTGTAATGATCCGGTCACACGTACCCGTCAATCCTTGCCGTATAGAGTCCCGAAGCTGTGACATCATACAAATCTAATTGTAGAATTCCGCAATTTGAACTTCATTTTTCGAAAAAGCATACAAAATAATGCCCAAAATTTGTTGAAAATCAATCGAATATGTTAAGTATTGGCCGAGATATGACCATCCGAATAAATAAATTTTCAATAGGAAATCAGTGTTATTTTGCTCTGATTCATAACGTTATTATACGAACCAGAGCAAAATAACACTGATTTCCTATATTGACATAAAATTCATTCGGATGGGCATATTATTTTTCATTTGGATATTATTTTTGATGCTCTTTCGGAAAATGAAGTTCAAATTTGGAAATTCTAAAAAAAGGATTTTGATGACGTCACACTTCAGCCGATTAAAGGGATCTAGTAACTTTGTTTACATGTGCAAAAAGTGATGAATGGTTGATACAATGTGTATTGATGTGATCTGATTATGCCCACTGAGTAATGTGTGAACATTTCACGTCAAATGGATGTTATTTGGCCGAGTTATGAGTGAAAATGCAAAGTGATATTCACTAAACTCATTGCACTGACTTTGTACACGGTTATGACTATCCAGTGGATAGTTAAACCTTCAATCGTAAGTATCTTTTCAACGAAAGATATTTTCGAAAAACCAACACCTGTGCTATGCTTCTTTTGGTTAATATTGGTTTATAATAGACGAATGCAAAAAGGTATGAGAGAACCATGCATGCACTAGATTTCCACTAGTATAGATTTGAGGATTTGGACAATGTTACTATATCCCTCCAAAGGACGATTCAATGATGATTATTTTACGTCAGACATTCGACTACTCCCTTAAAAGGATCTAGTAACAATCTAGCGGTTCTCACATACCTCATCGTATTCGTATTACCAATAGAAGCATGCATCAGCTTTTGTTTTTTTCAAATGTCTATTCCGTTATTAAGATATGTATGATTGAAGTGGTCAATTTTATAACTATCTACTGGATAGTAAAAACTGTGTACAAAGTCAGTACAATAGGTAAGCGTATATCACTTTGCATTTTCGCTCCCCACTCGGCCATAGAACATCCATTTAACATGAAATTTGCACACATTACTATAAGTGGACAATTATCAAATCCAAACAATACACATTTTATCAACCGCCACACTTTTTGCACTTATCAACAAAGTTACTAATTCCCTTTAATCGTATGATGAAAAGCCACCTCGTGGCAGAATTTTGAACCTTTTGAAATTCCATCTCTGTCTTCCCGTGACACGAAAACCAAGTAATGCCACGTGTTGTCACGTATCGCCACGTACTGGTACGGAATTGCCACGCAATTATTGGCACAGAATAGCCCCGTTTCTCTGCATTCAAGAAAATGCCATTACGTCGTGGCTCTTATACGGGATTGTGTGACTGGGACATACTCGTGTTTTATGTAATGACTCGTGATTAGATACGCGAGTTATAGGGCGCACCAATGAAACCCAATCATGCCGTCTGAGCATGCGCAGTCGGTTGATTAATCCTAAGTATCGCTCGCGCGCTTTCACCATCTACTCTTAATTCTCCAAACTCATTCCGGACGCATGATGCTATTATACAGCTCTTATAACAGTTCTTTAGCAGCAGGGTATAGCGTTTTTAGCGGTTAAGGGGATCAAAACAGCGGGAAACTGTCGGGCTGGACTGCTTGAAGTTGAACCCAGTCTGGAATTTCTCGCACAAAAACATCGCGTGCTTATTTTGATGTTGTTCAGGCCGCCAGGATATTTTGTTCATCAATTTTGTGGTGAGTTGAAAATATACATTTGACAATTTTTTCCGCACACAGCAAAGTGAAAAATCAGAACGAAAAGCTTGACTTTACAAATAAATAAAAAAACAAATATCGCGAGTTCAGTTTGATGGCGCTTATGCAGGATTTCTTCATAATTATAGTAAAGTTTAATAAAAATTACCTAATTCGTTTTGTTTGTTTTGTTTTCAACTCGCGCACTTGAACTCGCGTCAGATTTTACAAAAAGAAGTGTGATTGTTTGACTTTCTAATTAGAGTAACAACATTGCCTGATTATATTTGGATCAAACTCATGCAAGCAGTCTTTCTTCACCCTGGGTAAGTCAACATCACTAACAAAATATCGGGAATTTTACAAACAAACAAATTCTGTGAATATTTTGATGGCTAAAAAGATAGGATTCTTTCATCTGGTTGAGGTGAGTCAATGCTGCGTTATCAAACAGTTTGATTTTTTTTTTTAATGCAAGGCACATAAAATAAGATTTGCTTTCATTATTAATGTATTTTTCAGTAAAACGTGGAGTTTGTGAGAAGAAAAAAACATTCACGGCCCTGATATTGACAACGCGTATTGATCACTATAAATAAATCTTTAATTAAACTATCCTATCATACATTGGATATTGTCCGCATAGTCGAACTTTTGCAATGAAAACGTTAAAAATCTGGTCTGGACTATTTTTCAAACATAAAAATAACGATGTGTGCTTAATCTGATTGGCGCCCTGGGTAGAAATTCCCTCGTATCTCTGTGGCGAATCAAGTTTGACAAGGTAAGGGTCAATACAAAATGGTTGACCAGTGCTCATTTAAAATATAATAATAATAGGTCTATACAAAACTCTGCTCTCCGTCTAAGGGTACCTTGTGTTGTTAAATAATATATATAAATAAATTGCAATCACTTTTATTCCATGGTGGTGATTATGAAACTTATTGTACTGTGACGTGATATTAGATGTCCAGCTCAAAATATGGTAAAGTCATTATAGGCCACGTGATCAAAGGGACGTTTAATAAGTTGGGCCTTGATTACGTAATAAGAACGCAATATCATTTTAGAAACCCATATACTATATCGCTCCGACATGACAAGCGCATTGTGTATCATGATACATAACGCTACAAAGATTTAATGAGTTCATAATCTAAGCTAGGACAAAGCTGCTATTTGACAATCAAAGATGAATTTGATATGTAACTATATCACAATGAAACGATGACAAAGTTAATTAAAGATGGTTTTGATATAACATGATCACCTTCTTGCAATTAAATTGGTAAGCGATATCTTATATTTCTGGAATTATATGCACTATTTCATTAATTGGCGTATGATAATTGGGCTTTTAAATTCTACGTCAGTAATACCAAGTCTTAAAGTGTTTGCACTTTTCAAGTCAAGGTTTAAAGTAATAATTATCTTGTATTTATGGTATTTGTTAACTGTATAGTTTTATCTTGACCAGAGATGAGTTTGATATGAAAATATGATCACCTTTCTTGCAATTAAGTTGGTAAGTGATATCTCTTATTTCTAGAACTCTATGCATCATTTTCCTGATTGGCATAGTAATTTGTTTTTTAAATTCTACGTCAATGATAAAAAGGGTATATTGGTTTGTACTTTCAAGTTTCAAGTCAACGTTTTAAAGTATATTATCTCATAGTTATGGTGAATGCTAAAGATGAGTTTGATATAAAATTATCACATTACTTGTTGTTAAGTTTGTATGTAATATCCTTTATTTCTGAAATTCTATAATTATAGATTCACTATTTCTTGATTGACACACGAAAATTGAGCTATTAAATTCTACGTCAGTAACGATTATTTTTAAAATATAGGATTGCACATTTGTAGTAATACTTGTTTCCTATGTATGTTATTCTTTAACTATGTAGTATCAACTTGATTCGAAGATTGGTTTATTCTAATTGTATACGAATGTATATATATAAAGTTTACACATTTATATGTTTTTATTTTTTTATAGTGCTTCACCAGTCCTGTTCTTGCTTTTTTTTAAGTAAATTGTCTACATGTGTATTTAATTGCTAAACCTTCCATACAAGTTTCAAAAGTATGAACATATCCATAACTTTTAGAAATGCATCTTATCATGTTGAGGAAATTATAAAATAAAATAAAAAGTAGAATATATGAAAATGTACAGAAAGAAGATTAAGTTTTTGAATTTATTTATTACAACGTGTGACATATCAAAACATTATATTAGAATATTCTTGATTGAAATAATGTATATAGGAATCGGCACCTTCATATACTTGTGAGTTGGTTGTTGCTTAATTACTTTATAATTATATTTTCAGCATTTCAGCATTTTCAGCATTTCCATTCGTATATTATCATAAATGCAATATCTTATATTTCTCCTTTCAATGTGTTGTCAACATTCGACACAAATTTCGAAATGTGAAAGTGTTACATCGTTCTGAACTGAACATATAACACTATTTTCCCTTTTCCTTACCGATACAATTGTAAATGTTTGTCTTTTCTGCTCGTATAACAATACGTTTTTAATAATAATACATAAGCTTAATCATAAAATTAATTTGTACCAAAAATGTTTTTATCGTAAAAAACATCTCTTATTACATGTATTACTGCTTTCACTCGGGCTCGCAAGTATAACAATTAACCATTAAAGATAAACATAACATTTAGCCACTGAAATTTAAGTTTTGCATAAAAAAAAAAACTCTCTAACCTAATTAAGCATCCCTATAATTACTGCTTTCACTCGGTCGCGCTGACCTGTGTGTGACTTGCAGCTAATAAAATTTAAAAAAAATTACAGAAAAATAGACCCTTCTACTTAAAAACATCCCTAAGTACTGCCTCTACTCGGTCTTGTTGAACTGTGTGTGACTTTTAACTACTGAAATGTAAGTTTTACAGAAAACAGGCTCTTCAACTTAAAAACATCCATAATAACTGCCCTCACTCGGTCCCGTTGACCTGTGTGTGACTTGCAGCCACTGAAATTTTAAATTTTACAGAAAAACTCTTCAACTTAAAAGCACCCCTAATATACTGCCTTTGCTCGGTCTTGTTGACATGTGTGAAACTTCTAGTTACTAATATTTTTTTTGTTTAACAGCAAAACTCTTCAACTTAAAAACATCCCTAATTTCTTGCCTTTACTCGGCCTCGTTGACCTGTGTTTGACTTCTAGCTACTCATATTTAAGTTTGTATATAAAAACTCTTTTACTTAAAAACATCCATAATAACTGCCTTCACTCGGTACCGTTGACCCGTGAGTGACGCGCTATAATTCTTAAAACGACACAGATTGAAATAATTATGTCAAATTTGCTTTATTTCTGCTAGCAAGGTGTGATTTCCTATCTTAAAAATGCATATTTGAATGCGTTTGCTAATAATTAAACCCAGTCATCATCATCATTTCGTGCCATCTTCCTGCCAATTGATGGCCTTTTACTTTCACTCGGTCTCGCAAGTATAGCAATTAACCTTTATTGATCAAACCTAACTTTTAGCCCCTGAATTTAAGTTTTACAGAAAAAACAGACTCTTCAACATAAAGGCATCCCTATAAGTACTGCCTTTACTCGGTCTCGCTGACCTGTGTGTGACTTCTAATAATAATACATAAGTTTAATCATAAAATTAATTGGTACCAAAAATGTTTTTATCGTGAAAACATCTCTTATTACTGCTTTCACTGGGTCTCGCATGTATAACAATTAACCATTAACCATAACCTGTGAGTGACGTTTAGCAACTGAAATGTAAGTTTTACAGAAAAACAGACTCTTCAACTTAAAAACATCCATAATAACTGCCCTCACTCGGTCCCATTGACCTGTGTGTGACTTGCAGCCACTAAAATTTAAGTTTTACAGAAAACTCTTTAACTTAACATCATCCCTAATTACTTGCCTTAACTCGGTCCTGTTGACCTGTGTGTGACGCGCCATCTAATTCTTAACACGCCACAGAACTGAATAATATATTATATCAAATTTGCTTTATTTTCTGCGAACAAGGTGTGTTTTATACCTTAAAAATACCAAATGTAATGCGTTTGCTTTGATTAAACCCATCATCATCATGTCGTATTGTCGCACAGCTTCCTGCCAATTAATGGCGGGTAAGTTGGCAGTTGGCAATCGTTGGCAGGTGAAAAGTCCTTTCTGTATTCAGCACCAACATTATGGAATTCTTTGCCAGTTAATGTTAGAAATGCAACATCAATTGAGTCATTTAAAATAGGTATAAAGACAATTTTGTTTAAATTAGCATTTGATTAGGGACTTTATTTCTCTTTCTCTCTCCTTTCCTTTCCTTTTCATTTTCTAGTTGCGCCTGAGAATAGTGTACTAGAGTCATGGCGCATTATAAGTGCTCTATATTATTATTATTATTAAGTGAAACCTAGTGATCACGGGGTCACAGGGCGTAGAAAAGTTACCGATGAATTTGTAAATCAATGTCTATTAAAAAAGATAATATGTTTTTAATAATAAAACATAAACTAAAATTTAGCTTTAGAAAAAAAAAACTCCCTCAGAAAATATCTTATTGTGCTTTCACTCGGCCCCTTAAGTATAATTGATTTTAACGATTAATAAAAAGTTTTAAAAAGTAAGTTTAACCAAGAAACGTATCTATAACCGTAAACAAATATTCTTAATTAGTGCTTTCACTCGGTCTAGTGTTGTTACAGAGCGAAGAAAAGTGTTATCTATCTACTTCTCAATGGTAGAGTTCTAACCACTAACATTAAGTTGTACGAGTTTTCCTTGATTTTCTTAACTAATAGGGACAAAATCAATTCTTGATGTACGGAAAGCACTAGTATGCTTTCTCCGGAATTTCGTTCTCAGTTGTACCAAGTAACTAAATTGACAAGTTAGTGTCCATTTTGAAGGGGAATACAGCTGACAATTTGTCACCCATTTTCCAGAATTTCAATCAAACAGCAGGTACTAGTATCCATTTCACAGAAATGTTTATGTGCGCCATTCAGACAAGACTATATACTCCAGGGTTGGTATTCAACTCAATACTTAGATTAATTAAGTAAGAAATGTATTACTTAACTTTTTTTTTAGGCTGATAACTAGTATTAAAATATTGTTTTGACTTTTACTTCAGTAAAGCAAAATGTAAATGTAATATTTGAAGACATTATGAAATCAATTTTTTTGTGAGACTTTCTGTTGATGAATTAATAAATTCCATATTTTGGCTAAGTAGTGCATTACAGCTTCATTTTGACTTAAGTATGGAATTGAATACCGGCCCAGGGCCCATATTTATAAAAGCCTACTAGCTTAATTTCATGCTTAGTCTATTTTGGATGTTGTGGCTAAGTATGAAACACGTGATCTTTTAGTTGATAAATATGCTTAGTATAGGTACCTAAAGTCTAACCCTAGCTGACCCTATAGTTAGGGACTGTGTAGCTGATAGCTGATCAATTTAACAGCATATCTAAAATACACTTAGCAAGGAACTAAGCTAGCAGAGTTTTATGTATACGGGGTCAGGTTACTCGTGGATAAAGAATGAGACACAGGTTACGTTTAAATATGCTTTTCTAGACCTAGAAATAACGTTTTGAAGCGTGTTTCAATTGATAAACATAGGCCTGAAACACACTTTAAAACGATTATTCTGGGAAAGACCGGTCTATTTAAACGTAATTTTACACATACGATTCGAGAGGTTTCCCATACAGTCAATGGAAAACATAGATAGTGAGGCATTCAAGTGAAATCAAAATGAAAACATAAACAAAAATTCAGATATAAATAAAGTAAAATACACACAAAAATAACATCAACAGCTTACTGGGTTGCAGTAAGTCAATTTTGTTACGATATACGATGATTGGTGATAATGATAAATTATATATCTTCAATGCGTTAGAAAATCTTAAATCACAGTTTTAAGTACTGCACTTTAGAACATTGTGCATATTTAAGAGCAGATTTTATTTTCCATTGAAAGCGATGAGGGGTATAACGTTTCGAAAGATTATGAATTAATAAATTGAGACTGATTGAAAATCGCATGCTTATTTGAATTAGGATTATTTTCTTTTTTTAAAACAAGAAGTCGATGAATAAAAACTGTCAACAAAGAAAGACTTTTCACAACAATTTCTAGCGAGAGGATTTTTTTTTGTGTATAGGGAATGCCCCTTGGCTCGCGCGGAGTACCGATTTAGTGTTCTATGATCGCGCTGATCAAATCAATGAATTAGATTAATCTAAATGATACCAGTGATTACGCGCACCCTCTCCAAATTAGGTGAATAGGGTGAAATCACCCCGGGCGTCGATCGCTAGCGGGTATTTTAAATTATCCATCTTACTTGGTTCACCTTCTCATGCATCATCCAGTGTCATTATCATCAGTTCATTGCCATTAAATGTCTAGAGGGGACGGGGAGGGGGACAGGAGGGTGGCAGTTTTTTACCGAGTTTGCCCCACTTTCTGTTCTTGGGAAAGCCGTAATCATGGTAATTCGTTAGTCATAAGTCGTTCACCCCCACTCTATCATTCTCTCACTCCCCCTCCCTCTTCCATCTCAGCCTCGTTTCTTTCTCCCTTCGCCAACCCGAACTCCAACTGTGCCCCTTCTCCCTTCTTCCCCCTCCCTCATACCTTTCTCTCATCCCCTTTCTCCACTTCCCTCTTTCCCACTCTCTCCATCTTCCCATAATTAACGCATTATATGCCCCTATCTTTGTATTTTGATATCTCATCTATCCTTGTTCAGAGTGTCATCATTTGGCATTGTTAACAAAACGATGATGAATGGAGTGAGCGTGTTGCAGCCCTAACATAAACGGTGCCCCTTTACCCTTCTCCCTCCTTCCCCCTGCCTACTACCCACCCCCCTCCCCATCCTCTCTATCTTTCTCCACTCCCCTCATTCCCCCCCTCCCTCATCTCCCCACAACTAACGCATAATCTACCCCGTCTTTTTCTCTTGTTGTCTTGATATCTCCGCAAATTTTGTTCAGTCTGTTGTCATCATTATGACATTGTTACAAAATTGACGATTGATTGGGTGCGCGCGTTTCAAAGTGAATAAGATTCGACTATTGTTTTGATGTTTGGTGCACTTTAGGACATGAATAATGATAAACTAAATAATGAATAAAGCAATATAAGAAGAATGATAAGAAGAAGAAGAAGAAGAAGAAGAAGAAGAAGAAGAAGAAGAAGAAGAAGAAGAAGAAGAAGAAGAAGAAGAAGAAGAAGAAGAAGAAGAAGAAGAAGAAGAAGAAGAAGAAGAAGAAGAAGAAGAAGAAGAAGAAGAAGAAGAAGAAGAAGAAGAAGAAGAAGAAGAAGAAGAAGAAGAAGAAGAAGAAGAAGAAGAAGAAGAAGAAGAAGTAGAAGAAGAAAGAGAATAATAAAGGGAAGAAGAAAAAGAAGATGATCATATCATGATGAACAACGATAACAGCAACAACACATATACAACAATAGAAAGACAAATAGGAGGGAAAAAGAACTGCAAATACGACAATAACAACAGTCAGAATGCTGACAACGAGAACAGAATAAAAGGGTAGCAGGAGGAATTAACCTCTAGTGGGCATGTAAGACGAATATCGAAGTATTAAATGAACAAATGTTCATTCTTTCTTTAAATTTCGGTAATATTCTGAGTAAGTTTTCATTATTAGACACACGAATCATATTCATTAAGCACCTTTTTCCATTAAAAACTAAATATTCGTTAAAGGGGTATTACAGTTCTGGTAAGGCTGAACTTTAACCAAACCTGGACTGTAACATTATAAACTAATAGTTATAACTCCACCATGCTCGAAATGTGTACAAAATACAAAACGACTAAGTAAAAAGCCGTTATCATTCAAAAAGAGCATTAAAACACAAGAGGGCGCTTTCTAAAAAGGCATTGGTTTCAACCATTTTTCATACAAAATTATGCATGTGATGTTTTATTGAAATAATGATTAAATAGAGAGATCATCAACAACTATTTAAAAAACGCTTTTGAAATTTTTTGGAAAAATTCAAGCATTTTATTAATTTTTTGAAAAAATCATCTAATTATTTGGGCCCCAAATATATTACAAGATAAGATATATTAATTGATATTTCAGCCGTTTTGGGGTCGATTTTAACCAAATAAAGTTTATTCTGCCATTAAAATTGCATGTTCTCTCAAAATCGACACTCAGTTTTTCATTACCTCACAAAAAAATTATGATGTGCAGCGCCCTCTCTACCAAAACTGAAATACCCCTTTAATCACAATTTTTGTGTGTGCATGTGTCATCTGTTTTGAACGTTTTGGTTATTATCGTATGATGCGGACAAATTGACACAAAATAATTAATTCATATTATATACCAAAGAAGTACGTTTTAACTATCCGTTCCACCCAAATAAACGGATGGTAAGGCAAGAGGAGAAAAACAAATATTTGTAAGCAATTTATATCCAAAATGGCGGAAATTGTTATTGAAATATCGTCATTATAATCCTATTTTACGCGCTTGTTGTTTGCGTGATATTATCACGAAGAATGCAATTAATGCGATGAATGTGAGCTTTTGTGAAATTATAATTATAAGGTATATAAAATGGCGTATCTTTGTGGATAATCATGTTTATGGAATGTTTTAGGAAAAGAAGGACATTTTCTTCAAGTGCTGCTCCCTGGATGCAATTTCCACGTATGATAGAGAGTACGTATAAAGCTAGCTTTTTGTATTGAAATTACGTGGTAACTTGAGATGGGCCTAAGTGTTTTGGTAAATAATTTATATACAAAGTGGCTCAAAATTGAAAAAATTGTCTCTTTCATATTATGTTGCATCTTTATTATTCTATATATTTGGCATATTATCCTAGAACTCCTTTTGAATGGTGCCTTTGATTTTAACCATTATATAATCATCGAGAATACAATTGATGCTTGGAAAGTACGTAAGCTTTTAGTACCGAAATTAGGTTGGGACGTAAGAAAAGCCGTATTGTTTAGGTAAATAATATATATTAAAAATGGTGCGAAATTGAAGATCGTCTCTTTCATATTTGTTTGTTATCATCTTCGTTATTTCTATTTCTTGTCCACATAATATCCTATAATTACTGTACTTTTGAGTGCATGTTGCCTTTGACTTTAAACCCTTATAATCATTAAGAATGCAATTGACGCTCGGAAAATACGTACCTACGTCACTTTTAGTACCGAAATTAGATGGTAACGTAAGAAGAGGCTAATTGTTGTGGTAAATAATTTATATCGAAAATGGCGGGAAATTGGCAACATCGTCACTGTCATGTTTGTTAACGATTTTGAAACGAGCTTTCGTTTTGACGTGGTAATGTTAGAAGAGCAACCAGTTAACGTCAATAATTTATATCCCCAATGGTGAGCAGAAATTAAAATAGTATCCTCGTTTGTGTCAAACTTAACCTTCGAAAAACGGTTAAAATATCACTCGATTAGAACAGTATGCTTCGCTCACCTCTATCAATATTGCATATTGATAACTGTTTTTACAATGACGCTTCATAAAGGATGTCAGCATCACGTGTGTGGGTTTAATTCATGTTATTGTATGCATGGGCCGGTAACAGCAAAAAGAATGGAGTTTGCGTCAATATGAATAATACTTTACCATTATGTGGTTTAGGTTTTACAAAGGAATGGTCCATAATAGTTGCTGTAAAATTAGAAGCTGGTGTACCGCGTCATTATCAATTAAACTTTTGACAGGGAACATAAATTAACCTCATACATAAAGTAACCCGTCCACCGTCAAGGCATTAAAGGGATCTAGTAACTTTGTTGACAAGTGCAAAAAGTGATTAGTGATTAATAAAAATGTGTATTGGTGTGATCCAATATGTCCACAAAGTAATGTGTAAACATTTCACGTTAATTGGATGTTTTTTGCCCGAGAAATGAGCAAAAATGCAAAATGATATTCACCAACTCATTGCACTTAGTTTGTATATACACGGCTTAAATTATCCCGTAGACAGTTTAACATCTGAACACTTCAATCGTAAATATATTTTGAACGAAATGGAAATTTGAAAAACTGAAACCTGTCCCAGTGGCGTATCTACGGGGGGGGGGGGGGGGGGGGGGCACGGGGGGGGCATGTGCCCCCCCCCCCCCCCCCGCCCCCCCCCCCCCAATCGTTTGGCAAAAAAAAAAAAAAAATGACGACCCGTCGACATTAAGCCAAATGTGTCCATATCATTCATTATTATCATGTTTTATTAAATGTGTGATGATAATGATGTTATCAACGATAATAAAGAAGAGCATAACAGTCGTTCCCTAGTACTAGCAATAGGCGCACCTATATCAGTTTGAAGAATCCTTTCAATATAGCGCCTTATGCAAATTTTCAGTCCCGTGCGGGAGGATCGACACTCACCGCATTTCAGAAGACATAGCGCGCATATGCCTAACAAATTTCCTAGCGCATCGTCCATCATACCAAGGGCCTTTTTAGGATCCTGAATCTGCCTCCCGCTTTTAAAGATAATTTGGACCATTTGACGCCTTCATGCAGGCTATAATAGCTGCACTACGTAGTCCTAAATGTCTAGGTAAAGACAAACTTCCTTTACTAATTTCTTCACTCCAAATGAACCCGTTCCATTAATTCATGATGCATATATTGGCATATTGTGGGGCGAGCATATCATTTCGCCCCCCCCCCCCCCCCCAATAATTCCGAAAATGAGGAAGATAAAAACGAGTGATATAATGCAAAAGAGGGAAAAGACACGTTTATCAATAATTAATCTTCACAAGTTTTTAAGTTTGAAAAGGACTGTAATTCTCGTTTTTTGAGGTAATATGTTTCTCATATTGCAAGTTTCATTTCGGTTGCGGGAACTCACCTTTCGAACTGTGTTGGGCAGTGTAATTTCTCAAACGCACACCTCAAACGAAGTTTATTAAACCCTCATCTATAGCACACCGTCACAGAAAATACAATATCAGTAAATTCGGTCCATATGCGCTGAACGCAAATCCAAGTGGAATATCATGTCCCCCCCACATTTGAAAGTGGAGGAGATTGTCCCCCCTCCTATTATGTATGTTTGGTTCCATACTTATGTACTTCATATAATGTGAAATTACGTCGTAAGTGTGCACCAAATCGCACAATTTCACGCCCCAAAATACAAAAGCTCCCTACTGTGGGAGGGG